>JARQOC010000011.1:119790579-120077564 GCA_033576535.1 Allobates femoralis
TCGGGGGGGTGTGAATAGTTTTTGGGGGTCACATACTTTTTTGGGTGGGTCACATACTTTTTTGGGGGGGTGACATACTTTTTTGGGGGGGTCCAATACTTTTTTTGGGGGGTGACATACTTTTTTTGGGGGGTCACATCATTTTTTTGGGGGGTGACATATTTTTTTGGGGGGGTCACATACTTTTTTGGGGTGTCAGATACTTTTTTTGGGGGGTCACATACTTTTTTTGGGGGGTCACATAATTTTTTTGGGGGGGTCCAATACTTTTGGGGGGGTCCAATACTTATATTTTAATAAATTAATGTAATTAATATCTTAATGTAATTTTTTTTTTTTTTTTTTTTTTATTATTATTTTTTATTTTATTATTTATTTTTATAATTTTTTTTACGATTATTATTATTAAATTTATGTATTATTTTGTATTTTAAGTGACTTTTTTTGTATTCAAATTGTTATTTTATTAAAAAACCGCATCTGCGGTGCGGTTATCCCCATAGAAAGTATAGGGGGACTTGCGGCAGGTGCGGCAAAACCGCACTTGCCGCACCTGCCGCAAGTCCCCCTATACTTTCTATGGGGATTACCGCAACCGCGCCGCAACTGGCACTTGCGGCGCAATTGCGGTAATCCTCATGGGTTTGACCGCAACCGCGCCGCAAGTGCTCGCACTCAGCCAGCGACTCGCAATGCGGCGCGGTTGCGGTAATCCTTATGGGTTTTACCGCAACCGCGCCGCAAGTGCTCGCACTCAGCCAGCGACTCGCAATGCGGCGCGGTTGCGGTAATCCTTATGGGTTTTACCGCAACCGCGCCGCAAGTGCTCGCACTGAGCCAGCGAGTTAATATGCGGCGCGGTTGCGGTAATCCACAGGCAATGGGGCACAGGGGCACAGAGGCACAGGGGCACTGGGGCACAGGGGCACAGGGGCACAGGGGCACAGAGGCACAGGGGCACAGAGGCACAGGGGCACAGGGGCACTGGGGCACAGGGGCACAGAGGCACAGGGGCACAGGGGATGGCGGGGGTGACAGGGGCACAGGGGCACTTGGGCACAGGGGCATTGGGGCACAGGGGCACAGGCTCCGGAGCACTGTATCAGCATGTGCTGACAGCAGCTGCTTCGGAGCGGGAGGCACAGGGGCACTGAGGCACAGGGGATGGCGGGGGTGACAGGGGCACAGGGGCACTTGGGCACAGGGGCATTGGGGCACAGGGGCACAGGTTCGGAGCGGGAGGCAGAGGGGCACACTGAGGCACTGAGGCACAGGGGCACAGGGGCACAGGGCGGCTGAGGTAGCGACTCGCAATGGCCTCGCGGCCATTGCTCGCGCTACCTCAGCGGTACATCGCTAAATTTGTGGCCGAGCCTCTGGTTCTATTTTCGGCCACCGACTCGCAATGGCCGCTTCGCGGCCATTGCTCGTGCGTGGTGACGTCAGCGGCTCGCAATGGCCGCTACGCGGCCAATGCTTCGCCGTGATGACGTCACAGAGTGTGACATATCCACGGCACGTTGTCGGGGTCCGACACGAAAACGTCTTAGGCAATTATATAGTAGATACCAGTGATGAGTGAGTGACATAATATTCACACTCGCACTACTCGTAACGAGAGTAGTTTTAAAGTACTTGCATATTCGTCCGAATAGCAAGTACAATGTAAGTCAATGGGTGATTAGCTCCACCCCACCCACACATATCCGGCCATAAAACGAGTCTTTCCAGGACAGGGTGGGGTCGGGAGGGTGGGCTTTTTCACATTTCTACTATATAAAACACCTTGCTGTGCCCCTCAGAGAGAGCCTACCATTCCATTTTCACTCACTGAAGTGCCAGCTCACATTATGTAGTAATGGGAGATGTCAAATTGTGTCAGATTAATAATGATCGACTCGCCGAGTATCGAATAATGCGAATACCGTGTACTATCCGTACGAATAGCAAATATTGATTACACTGGCTCATCACTATTATAGACCTATTGGAAAACATGGGATTTATGGTTAAATGTCTGTATGCTTGGTAGCTTTCTCTCAATTTTATTTTCTACAGAAATTACTTACCGTAGCTTACCTTTTTGGAACCAGTTTCTTATTTCCATTTAGGCAGCCTTGATGTCTGTCTTCTAAATGTAAATAAGAAGGTAAACTAATAAATAACTGAAATAAATTTGCATGATTAGTTGTTTAAAAAAAACAGGTGTGCTCACATGCTGCGTATTTATGAGTAAATGCAGTAAAGCGCAGCTCCGTAATGCATCCCAGCAAAAGAAATGTGTTCACATGCAAAGCGCATCTGTAAAAAGAACCACCATGTCATTTCTTTTTGCTATTACTTTCTGCACTTTTTACTCACCTTGCCGGGTTCCCACAGTGATCTCTCCTCATATCGGCACCATAGGACCTGGCGCAGGACCTTAAACAGCACCATGCGACTGGCGACATCACCAGTTACATACTGCTTCCGGGTCCTAGAACCCGGCGGCCTGGTAGGTAATCAGAAGACACCAGTGGTCACCGAGGGAGCGCGGCAAGGTAAGTATAAAGCTGAGGAAAAATATTATTTTTTTTTGCTTATAAGCAGCGGGGAACCTAGCCACACTGCTGCCTGAGGCGAACTTAAAAACGGCACCTCCCCCACAAACACATATACAGCCCCCCCATAGGGCTCCGATCTATGATGGGTGCACTATGTGGAGCTGTATATTATAGAGGAGCCACAGTGGCGTAACAATTGCAGTCGCAGGGGTCAAAGCTGCAATGGGGCCCAGACATACAGGGGCCCGCACCACCAACCGCCCCCTGTGCCCGCTTCTCGTGCCATCAATGCGCAGCAGCACACGGGCCGCTAAGGGTCCCGTGTGTTTCACTGAGCCTCCTGCTATCCACTGCCGCCCCCCTGTGCTTCCTCTTACCACAGCGGTGATGCCGTGCGTTGCACAGTGGAACGAATAAAAGGCAGGAAGTACAACCTACTCCTAGTGTGGACTAGGCGGCACTTCCAGCTTTTATGCGTTACACTGTACAATGCTCAGTGTCACCGCCTCCTCCTGTATCTTCATTTTTGGGAAGCTGCGGTGGAACCAGGAGAGGTGAGTACAGTTTTTTTTTTAAGGAGTACACGCTGGCCAGAGGAGTATGGGGGGAAAAGGGGGTGGCTCACTGTGACTGCATTATACTGTATGAAGAATTATGAGGCTGTACTGTGCTACATGGAAGGCTGTACTGCTAAACACAGGACTGTGAGGGTGCATTATAATGTGTGGAGGGCTATATGGAGAACTATGGGAGTGCATTATACTGTATGGAGGTGCATTATAATGTATGGAGGCATACGAGGCTACATTTTACTATATAGAGGATAGTGGGGTTGCATTATGATAATTGGATGACTATGGGGGTACCTTATGAATGGGGGACTATGGGGTGCATTATAATACATAGAGGACTATGGGAATACGTTGTAATGTATGAAGGAATGTGGGGATGCATTATAATAATTGGAGAACTATGGTGGCAGAGGAGGAGGACCATATAAACCATGATGGGGGACATATATACCACGATAAAGGCCACATTCCAGGAGGGGGACCATATACAGCAGGATAAGGGACATTAATACATAATGAAGGGGTCAATTTGTGAGTCTTTATAGGATTTAGAATGTTACACGGGGCCCATACATCTGACCAACGTGCACGCAGAAGGTGGGGGGACTAAATTGCGCACCTGTGCCCATCAGACATCAGACGCCACTGGGGAGCCCTATGGGGAGCTGCATATGACATGGGAGCCCTATGGGGGGCTGTATATGACATGGAAGTTCCATCTCTCATATACAGCCCCCCCAATGTCCCATAGGGCTCCCATCTCATATACAGCCCCCCATAGAGCTCCCATATCATATACAGCCCCCTTATAGGGCTCCCATATCATATATAACACTGCCATAGGGCACCCAAATCATATTCAGCCCCCTCATAGGGCTCCTGTATCATATACAGCCCCTCCATAGGGCTCCCATCATGAGAGCCCTATGGGGGGTTGTATATGATACGGGAGCCCTATGTGGTGGGCTGTATACGATATGGCAGCCTTATGGAGGTGCTGTATATGATATTGGAGTCCCATCTCATATACAGCCTCCCATAATCCATACAGTCCTCATATCATATATACAACAGCCCCCCATAGGGCTCCTATATCATAGGCTGCATATGATATGGGAGCCCTGTGGGGGCTCTATATGATATGGGAGTCCCATATAATATACAGCCCCCCTAATGCCCCATAGGGCTCCCATATCACATATAGCCCCATAGGGCTCCCATGTCATATACAGCCCCCCCTCATAGGGCTCCAATAATGGGAGCCCTTTAGGGGGTCATATATATGAATGATATAGGAGCCCTATAGGGATGCTGTATATGATATGGGAGCCTATGGGGGGCAGGGCTGTATATGAGATGGGAGTACATGTCATCTCATATACAGTGTGCAGCCCCCACATAATGCTCCCATATACAACCCTCTGGGCTCCCTCACCCCAACCCCCCACCCCCCACATCACTTTTTTCTACATACATCTATTTTTTAACAGTCAGTTGTTCTCTTGTGATGTCTTGTCTCTGACTTCACTCACTCTTCACTTTTGTAGCTCACCTCGCCTCGAGCTCCTGGCTCCAGCCTCCCTCCTCACCAGGCCAGCAGTGTCCCCAGACGGACCCCACTCCAGCTGGCACAGCGGCCGCAGCCTGGGACTCAGTCTCAGCACTCAGTGGTGATGTCACTCATGACATCACTTCTGAGTCCCCCTGCAGGCCTGCCAGTGCCTGCCGAGCTGATCTGCAGTCGGCAGACACTGTCTTAGGCTGAAGCCTGAGGGCGCCCGGCGAGATGATGATCCACACTGTGCCCTGCCCTGTCTGCTGGCTGCTGCAGCTGCCGGCCTGCCGCCCCGCCGCCCCATGTCACACGCTGTCATGTCACACTGACTGAGGCTGAGCTGAGCGCTGACGGACGGAGGTAAACAACTAACCGGCGCTGGCCGTGCCGCTACAGTGAGGTAACATGTGGAGGCTGAGCGGAGGTGCGGTGGCCGCCTCAGCTCAGCAGCCTCAGCCGCCGAGTGTGACTGACATACATATAACGGTACTAATACTACAGTAGGTGCGCACAGTGCCGCGTTCACCCCTTCCTCATGAGTGGGGGGGGGGCATCCTCTTGGGGGGTGGCAGCTGCCCCCAGCCTGCTCCACACTGGGTACGCCCATGTTTCCATGATATGAGCGTCGATATTAGGACCATGCATGCCTCCATGTGGGACTTAGAGGACAAACTACGCCGCGGCAATCTGAAAATTAGGGGAATGGCAGAGCTGGAGGGTGAGGAAATACTGACAGAGGCCATATAGCCATTTTTCCGCCTCATACACCCCGAAGCAGCTGCAACGGAGCTTAATATTCAGAGAGCGTACCATCTCCCCCGGTCCCCCCGGATTAACAAGGAAGTCCCCAGAGATGTCATGGTGCACTTGGCCCTGCCTAAGCTGAGAGACGTTCTCCTTCAGACCCTTTGCAGGAACCCGATTGCTGAGGCCCCCTATGGATCCTGGTCTCTATATCCAGACCTATCCCCTGGCACCCTGGCGAGACGGCGGGACTTTGCTCCGTATTGCGCCATACTAAGGGAGAGGTGCATCCAATATGCCTGGGGATCCCCTGTCAGCATCTCCTTTTAGATATAAAGGCTCAAGACACTCCTTTTCTTCGCCATCCAAACTGCGGCTTGCCCTGATGGACTGGAACCTGATGGAGAAACGCAACTCTCCCCCCTCCGGATCCTCTAGCCCGCATACATGCCGTGACCTAAGGGAAGCTCCAACGCGACGAGATTCTGATAAATAACTGTTCACTGGCAGACATTCACCTTTGGCTGCCTGCCTCTGTCGGGAGCATGCCTCTCTCTGACTGGTCTACCCAGCTGACCCCGGATACTCTCTGGGGCGGTTGGTTGGCACAGAAGTACACCACCCGGCACCTCCCTCGGTCCCGGATGATACCTGGAGGGGCCGAGGGTAGCCGGGAATGTTTAGGTGTATTGCCCCTAGCTCATCTTTTTGAATGAGCATTTGCTAGTTCACATCCTTGTTATTGTTTTGTTTGTATCCTTGCCTGCTCCTCAGATTCCCCCCCACTTTTCCCCCCTCCCTACCCTTGCAACTTCCCTATTCTCCCCCGGGTCCCCCCTATCCTCCCTCCTACTTTCCCCTCTGAGTTCCTCCTGCCAGGGGTGAACCTAGCCTCTCTGCTGCTTGAGGCGAACTGCAAAACGGCGCCCACCCCCCCCCCCCCACCCCCGCCAGTAAATTTTTTAATTGATAAAACTAAATCTGGTTCATACAGACTTATATTTATCCTGTGTAAATGAGCAAAATAGTGGACATTTTAGTTTACAGAAACAGAAAAAAAGATGTCCACACAAAGAAGTCAGCGCCATCACATGCACATACAAGAACCACACAGAAAAATCTAGAACAAGGATCATTACTGGCAATGGCAGCTTGGCACAAGCATTTAGACACATAATGACGACTGTCAGAGCGGTGGTCCTGTAGGCAGACACAGTCCTGCATCCTTATAGCTCAAGAGGCAGCACTGATTGCCATCCTCTGGCACACGCCTACAAAACTCTGGACTGCTGCCTGGCACTGAATATTCAGACATGTCACCACACCACAGGTAATGACCTGCAGTCTGAGCATCAACAAGCTGCCACTGCACTAAGTTAGTAAAATGGCGCTTCTCCTCCATCCAACAGACCACACATACTCCCGAATTGTTTAGCTAATCACAAGCGCCACACACGGGGCTGTCTTTAAGTAATAATAACAGGGTCCTTCCTATTGGGTTGAGCAAAGGATGTGGGAGCGGGATGGGGGAAGAGCACCACCGACCAACCACTGCTCAGGAGAAACAAGGCTGGATGCCTGAATGTACCGAGGGGCAGTACTGGACCTGGTGTGTAAGGGTGGTTTCACATTTGCGTTCGGAACGCAAGCGTAACAGAACGCAGCCAAACGCATGCGCACTGCGTTCCTATGTTTAACATGGGAGCGGTTCCATTTGGATACGCATAATTTATGCGCCCTCCTCTACCCTCCAAATGCAAAATGTTGCATTTTTCGTGCGTTCACAGGCGCTTGTTTTATCAGCAAGTGCCCGCGAGTGCACAAACAATGCATGGATCTCAATGGATCCGCACTGTCCTCCGCATGGCGGCGCAGGAGAGCGCTGCGGATCACACTGAAATTTCGTCGTCGGCGGCCGGAAGGAGGAGGATCTCCGCCACAGATCTCCGCCTCCCAGCTGCCATCTAGATCGCTGATTGGCTGGCCGGGCACCATACTGATGTGAACGCATGCGGAGAATCTCTGCTGCGTTCACATCAGTATGACAGCATTTGCCCTGCGTTTGCATGCCCTGCGCATGCAGACACAAACGCAAATCTGAAACCAGCCTAAGTTATGGCCAATCAGTCCTGCAGCAGAGGGACAATGCATCCTGCATCATAGAAAACATGGAGCCCCAGAGCAGACATTCTAATTGGGCACCCCCCAACAAAAACAATATTTGGCTGGGTCACATAGGTACATCTCTCACAACATGTCAGCCTGTACAAAGTAATTTTCCTCCTACTATGCACCCCCATAGTCTTCTATAAAATAGAATGCACCCCCACAGTCCTCAATATAGAAAACCGCACCCCCACAGTCCTCTATATAGTATATTGCACCCCGTAGTCCTCTAAATAGCATATTGCATCGCCACAGACCTCCATAGACAACAATTCACCCCACAGTACTCGATATAAAATAATGCACCCCGACACTCCTCCATGTAGTATAATGCACCCCACAGTCCTCCATATAGAATAATGCATCCCCACAGTCCTCCATATAGAATAATCACCCCAAAGTCCTCCATATAGATTAATGCACCCCCACAGTCCCCCAAATAGTATAATGCACCCCACAGTCCTTCATATAGCATATTGCACCTCCACAGTCCACCATATAGAATAATGAAGACCCACAGTCCTCCATATAGCATAATGCAAGCCCATATAGCATACTGCACCCCCATAGCTCTCTTCATACAGCATATTGGACCCCCATAGTCCTCCATATAGTATAATGCACCCTCATAGTCCTCCATATAGTATAATGCATCCCCTATAGCCTTCCTTATAGTATAATGCACCCCCATAGTCTTCCATATAATATAATGGGCCACAATAGTTCTCCATATAGTATATTGCACCCCCATTGTCCTCCTATATTATATTATATTATACATTACATAGTGTTCTATCAATGTACTCACTAAAAAAAACTATTAAAAAAATAAAAAGTAAATACCTCTTCTCCTCAGCACAGCGGCGCTAAGTGATGACATCATTGTTCCCCGCCGTGCTGAGTTGCAGAGGGGTGGACAGCGGCGGCCAGGACTCAGGAGAAGAATGCTGCCGGCAGAGGCGACCGGGATTATAGGAGCGGCATGTTCGCAGGGCCACCACAGGTACACACATGGCTCCGCTCCGTACACCTAGTACACACTCAGCTCCGTACACCACGTACGCCTCGTACACAAGCGGCTCTGCTCTGTACACCTTGTACACACGTGGCTCCGCTCTGTACACCTCGTACACACGTGGCTCTGCTCCGTACACCTCATACACATATGGCTCCACTCCGTACACCTAGTACATACGTGGCTCTGCTTCGTACACACGCAGCTCCGCTTCGTACACACTGGGCTCCGCTGCGAACGCCTTGCACACACGGCTCTGCTCCATACGCCTCGTACACACATGGTTCCGCTCCGTACACCTTGTACACACTGGGCTCTGCTCCGTACACCTCATACACATACAGCTCCGCTCCGTACACCTTTTACACACTGCACACTGGTCTCCGCTCCGTACACCTCGTACACATACAGCTCTGCTCTGTACACCTCATACAAGCGCAGCTCCACTCCGTACACCTCGTACACTCTCAGCTCCGCTCTGTACACCTTGTACAAGCGCAGCTCCGATTCGTACATCTCGTACACTCTCAGCTCCACTCCTTACACCTTGTGCAGCTCAGCTCCGTACACCTCATACACACTCTGCTCCTCTCCGTACACCTCGTACACTCTCAGCTCCTCTCCGTACACCTCGTACAAGCGCAGCTCCACTCCGTACACCTTGTACACTCTCAGCTCCGCTCCGTTCACCTTGTACAAGCACAGCTCCGATCCGTACACCTTGTACACTCTCAGTTCTGCAACGTACACACGTGGCTTCACTCCATACACCTCGTACACACGCGGCTCCGCTCTGTACACCTCGTACACACGCGGCTCCGCTCTGTACACCTCGTACACACGCGGCACTGCTCTGTACACCTCGTACACACGCGGCTCCGCTCTGTACACCTCACACACACTCGGCTCTGCTCTGTACACCTCGTACACACGCGGCTCCGCTCTGTACACCTCGTACACATGCGGCTCTGCTCCGTACACACACGGCTCTGCTCCGTACACCTCACACACACACTCGGCTCCGCTCCGTACACCTCGTACACACTCGGCTCCGCTCCGTACACCTCGTACACACTCGGCTCCGCTCCGTACACCTCGTACACACTCGGCTCTGCTCCGTACACCTCGTACACACTCGGCTCTGCTCCGTACACCTCGTACACACTCGGCTCTGCTCCGTACACCTAGTACACACGCGGCTCTGCTCTGTACACCTTGTACACACGCGGCTCCGCTCCGTACACCTCGTACACATGCGGCTCTGCTCTGTACACCTCGTACACACACGGCTCCGCTCTGTACACCTCGTACACACTCGGCTCCGCTCCGTACACCTCGTACACACTCGGCTCTGCTCCGTACACCTTGTACACACTCGGCTCCGCTCCGTACACCTCGTACACACTCGGCTCCGCTCCGTACACCTTGTACACACTCGGCTCCGCTCCGTACACCTCGTACACACTCGGCTCCGCTCCGTACACCTCGTACACACTCGGCTCTGCTCCGTACACTTCGTACACACTCTGCTCTGCTCCGTACACCTTGTACACACGCGGCTCCGCTCCGTACACCTCGTACACTCTCAGCTCCTCTCCGTACACCTCGTACAAGCGCAGCTCCACTCCGTACACCTTGTACACTCTCAGCTCCGCTCCGTTCACCTTGTACAAGCACAGCTCCGATCCGTACACCTTGTACACTCTCAGTTCTGCAACGTACACACGTGGCTTCACTCCATACACCTCGTATACACGCGGCTCCGCTCTGTACACCTCGTACACACGCGGCTCCGCTCTGTACACCTCGTACACACGCGGCACTGCTCTGTACACCTCGTACACACGCGGCTCTGCTCTGTACACCTCACACACACTCGGCTCTGCTCTGTACACCTCGTACACACGCGGCTCCGCTCTGTACACCTCGTACACATGCGGCTCTGCTCCGTACACACACGGCTCTGCTCCGTACACCTCACACACACTCGGCTCCGCTCCGTACACCTCGTACACACTCGGCTCCGCTCCGTACACCTCGTACACACTCGGCTCCGCTCCGTACACCTCGTACACACTCGGCTCTGCTCCGTACACCTCGTACACACTCGGCTCTGCTCCGTACACCTCGTACACACTCGGCTCTGCTCCGTACACCTAGTACACACGCGGCTCTGCTCTGTACACCTTGTACACACGCGGCTCCGCTCCGTACACCTCGTACACATGCGGCTCCGCTCTGTACACCTCGTACACACACGGCTCCGCTCTGTACACCTCGTACACACTCGGCTCCGCTCCGTACACCTTGTACACACTCGGCTCCGCTCCGTACACCTTGTACACACTCGGCTCCGCTCCGTACACCTCGTACACACTCGGCTCCGCTCCGTACACCTCGTACACACTCGGCTCTGCTCCGTGCACCTCGTACACACTCGGCTCTGCTCCGTACACCTCGTACACACTCGGCTCTGCTCCGTACACCTCGTACACACTCGGCTCTGCTCCGTACACCTAGTACACACGCGGCTCTGCTCTGTACACCTTGTACACACGCGGCTCCGCTCCGTACACCTCGTACACATGCGGCTCCGCTCTGTACACCTCGTACACACACGCTCCGCTCTGTACACCTCGTACACACACTCGGCTCCGCTCCGTACACCTTGTACACACTCGGCTCCGCTCCGTACACCTTGTACACACTCGGCTCCGCTCCGTACACCTCGTACACACTCGGCTCCGCTCCGTACACCTCGTACACACTCGGCTCTGCTCCGTACACTTCGTACACACTCTGCTCTGCTCCGTACACCTTGTACACACGCGGCTCCGCTCCGTACACCTCGTACACATGCAGCTCTGCTCTGTACACCTCGTACACCACACGGCTCCGCTCCGTACACCTCGTACACATGCGGCTCTGCTCTATACACCTTGTACACACACGGCTCTGCTCTGTACACCTTGTACACACACGGCTCCGCTCTGTACACCTTGTACACACATGGCTCCGCTCTGTACACTTTGTACACACACGGCTCCGCTCCGTACACCTCGTACACATGCGGCTCTGCTCTATACACCTTGTACACACACGGCTCTGCTCTGTACACCTTGTACACACACGGCTCCGCTCTGTACACCTTGTACACACATGGCTCCGCTCTGTACACCTTGTACACACACGGCTCCGCTCCGCACAACTCATACATACACAGCTCCACTCCTTACACCTCGTACACACGCATCTCCACTCTGTACACCTCGTACACTCGGCTCCACTCCATATACCTCATACATACACAGCTCTGCTACATTCATTTACAACCAGCCCCCCCCCCTAAACCCCTCTCATCCCGATCACACACAGCTTTTGTTCTTATCTCCAGAGCACACAAACAGTGAGTGACTAACCGCAAACACTGTATTGCAGGAGCAGGGCATGTCGGCAGTCAGCACATTATCTGACTGAGTGCAGGTCACAGTGCCGCCCCCTGTCTTCTGACTCATCTTGCCGCTTGAAACCTTGTACTCACAGTGGCTCATGGACGGTGCGGCCCTGCCTCCTGCCCTTCATTCCCTCCCAACCCTTTTTGCCTGCCTGTATTTCTATCTTTCTTTCCCCTATGTTCTACACTTTTCTCTCCTCTTGCACTCCTTAGGTGTCGGAAAGGGCACACTCGCGTCTGCCATGAGTTTCAAGATCGTGTCCCTGAACGCTAGGGGTCTGAACTCACCAGCTAAGAGGTCCTTCATGTGGAGGGAGGCAACCCGCTCTCGAGCCGATATCCTGTGTGTACAGGAAACCCACCTGCTGGTAGGTGATAATCAGAGACTCTTTCACCCTAAATACACCCACATTTTCTCTTCTTTAATAACGACTCAAAAAAGGCGGAGGTCTGTCTGATGATTAGTTCCAACTTGCAGTTTGTGAGCAGAAAGGTGGTTACGGACCCAGCAGGGAGGTATATTCTGGTGGTCTGTGAAATCTCTGGCGTTCTATACACTTTGGCGATGGTCTATCCTCCAAACATGGCACAGATGAGGTTCCTGAGGTCGTTGCTTAGTAGGCTGCAGGAGGAGGCGGGAGGCCATGTCATCCTCTGCGGTGATTTTAACGCAGTTATGGAGTCCCGCCTGGATTCCTCGGCCCCCTTGGCCCATTCACGGGGTGACCTCCTCCCCCTGTCCCCAGAATTCCGCCTTCACGACATTTGGCGCTACCTCCATGCTGGAGAGAGAGACTACACCTTCCATTCTGGCCTTCACAGATCCTACTCCAGGATTGATTTTTTTCCTGGTTGATGATGGATCCCTGGAGGTGTGCCGGAATGCGAAGGTGGGAGTGATCACATGGTCAGACCATGCGCCGGTGTCGTTGGAGGTGGCTCTGGGATGTGGAGGCGAGAGGCCGAGGAAGTGGCGCCTGGGACCAGAACTCCTCTTGGATCAGAGTCTGCTGACATCTATTGGAGCGAACATTGAGTCCTTTTTTGCCATTAACGATAATGGCGAAGTGTCTGATGAGACTCTCTGGGCCTCCCATAAGGCGGTCCTAAGGGTCTACTGCTCCAAAGGGCATAGCAACGTAAGAGAGCCAGAGACGCACAGAGACGAGAATGGGTGGATCAGATCCAAAACCTTGAAGCAGTCAATAAGGTTAGTCCGTCCTCGACCTTGCTGACGCAGATCACGACACTTCGTACCCAGTTACGTTCTCTTTTGCTACGCCAATATGAGGTGGGCCTCCGTAGACTGAAAACATCCTACTATGCAATGGGAGATAGGGCAGGGCGACTGCTAGCCAGACGACTCAAAAAACGTACGATGCAGACCTCCGTAACAGCCATAAGAGATTCCACGGGAACCAGAGTCAGAGACCCGAGACAAATAGTAGATGTCTTTGCCTCGCACTACGCCAAACTGTATAACCTCAAGCTGGACCCCGCGACCCCTCAGCCCTCTCCTGAGATGATTGATGAGTTTTTAGGGAAGCTGAAGCTTCCTAGGGTCCCTTTGGCATCGCTAGAGGCCCTTAATCGCCCTTTTACTCAAACGGAGATAGCCAAGGTCATCTCTTCCCTGAAGTCAAATAAGGCTCCAGGACCTGATGGCTTCATTAATGAATATTTCAAAGCGTTCAGCAACTTGCTGGTCCCGTTCTTGCTTCGTCTGTTCAACAGTTGGAGATCTGAAGGTTCTGCCCCCTCATCAGCCCTAGAAGCGAAGGTTATCACGATACTGAAGCCTGGGAAAGACCCGGAATTACCAGAAAGCTACCGCCCGATCTCGCTGTTGAATACAGACCTTAAAATTTACTCTAAGCTTTTGGCACTGAGGCTTGCAGAGGTTGTCCCTCTATTGGTTGGACCGGACCAGGTGCGATTCGTGGCCCACCGCCAGGCGAGGGATGGCACGTAGTGAATGCTGGATCTTATTGAACTGGCGGAGAGGAGGGGCGCCCCCAGTGCATTCCTGTCCTTAGACGCTGAGAAGCCGTTCTACAGGGTGCACTGGGGCTACCTTGGTAGGATCTTAAGGGGATATGGGCTCGATGGCCCAATCCTCATGGCGATCCTGCGTCTTTACTCGAATCCCTCCGCCAGAGTCTTCGCCTCGGGTTATCTCTCACACCCATTTGCGATTATCAATGGGACTAGACAGGGGTGCCCCCTGTCCCCCTTGATTTATGCCCTGGCGATAGAGCCGCTGGCCGCAACTCTCCGAGCTGACCCGATTTTAAGGGGGATACAAGTCGGGGGTGAGGAACACCTCGTGGGCCTGTATGCGGATGACATCATCATCTCCTGCTCCGACCCAGGGGTGTCCTTACCGAGAGCCCTGACCCTGCTTGACTCATTTGCAAAAGTCTCGTATTACAAATTGAATGCCACTAAATCATTGATCTACCCTGTTAATATCTCTCGGGAGTTGGCTGATGGCTTAGCAAGTTCCCTGCCAATCCGGTGGTCCCCTGGAGGCATTCCATATCTGGGGATTACCCTGTGTCCCTCTTCGGAGGTGGTAAAGCGTAACGTGGACCTCCTACTGTAGGACATAGGGAAGGCGACGGATCCACGACTGCTTCAGTCCCTTTCCTGGATTGCACGCATTCAGGCATTTAGGATGACTTGGCTCCCCAGACTCCTTTTATCTGTTCAGGTGTGTACCCTTAGTGTTCCCTTCACGACTATTATCTCAACTGCAGAGAGGAGTGAACCGATTTATTTGGGCCTCAAATCGCCCTCAGGTACAAAGAAGAGTTATGTACAACAGGGAGGGGGGGCATGGGAGTCCCGGATGTCTCCTCCTATTATAGAGCTTTGCTTCTGGAGATCACACGGCTGTGGTGGTTGGACGATGTAGATCTGGGTTGGAGACAGATAGAGTCATCCCAGGAGTATGGAGGCTCTCTCCGCGGACTCCTGACGGCCGAGTCGCTGGGACAGGTAGTCTTTCCCAATTCTTTGGGAACTATTGAGGCGGTGGTTCGGGCATGGAGGCGTTCGCCGGGGGAATGGACAAGGGTGCCGGCCTCTGACATTCCTCTAGAGGCCCTCCGCCTGCACATCCCATCTTTGAGGCTGGCAGAGTGGATGGATCATGCTTTGAAGGCTCTGGCTGATCTAGCCGACCCCAGAGGTGTACTTACCTGCAATGAACTGGTGGCTAGGTTTCGCTCTCTCCGGCGCACCTGTTTCCAGCTTAGCCAGATCACACATATTTTAACGGCCAGGTGTTCCAGAGTCTTGTGGTTGCCCCCAGACCGTCCCCATTGCGTGCCCTCCTTGTGCCCCACTGTACTGTTCCCAGGGGCCTCGCGTCCCTCTACGCGGGCCTTTTGGAGGTAGACCCCCAGACGAGTCTCCCCTACAGGGTTCGGTGGAAGAGGAGTTGGGCTTTGCTGTTGACGAGGATGAATGGGTGGGAGCAATACGCGCTGTCACCAGGGCAACGAGGTGCATGACCCATCTGGAACAGCTTAAAAAACTCCATCTGAGATGGTACCTCCCACCGGTGAGACTCGCGGCTTTTCGGGGGAGGATGTCCCCTTTGTGTTGGATGGCAGAGAGAAGACATGGCACATTAAGGGAGCAACACACACGAGTAGTAGAATAGTGAGAATTATAACTTTATTAGTGCAATAGACCAAGCAAGATTAAAAACATTTAAAACCATAGGGTGCCACTGCAGAACACAACGCTGAACATATGTACAGAATACAATGCTGACAAAATATGAGCAGGATATGATCACAACAGATTAGACAAAATACAGGATTGAGTTGTAGGGAGAGACCCGAGGGTGGAGGATGAGAGCAGGTACGAAAAGTACTAGTGCTTCTTCACCACAATATTTCACATAAATACGCTTGTTAGCCCAATATAGGGTGGACAGTGTTATGGGTAACCACATCTATGTCAAGGGACCTATTATGAAGCACAAATCATAGGGCCACAGAATTATTGGTAGTGCTGGGTGTGTTAAATATGATTAAATACTGGCCTCAGCAGCTGGAATAAACAATGTTTATAAGTGATTAACAACACAGGAAAAGTTGTCCTTACAATGTATGTTAGAAAATTGGCCAGTGGCCGGGATGGGCCCCTCCTATACATACAATTATCAAAATCAAACAAAGTAGGAGGTTTCAAGCCCTTTTGTACCAAATATGTATCAGAGTCACCCATGCTATGTTTTCAATAATGAATTTTATTGAGGTAAATATGAATACCTAAAAAATTCATTTCATAGCACGTATAAAGTTTAGTCCAGCTGGAAAGGGATTTAGACTCCAACTACCAGAAATGGGAAAAGGAGATTATCTCGACAAAAGCTAAAAAATACAAACGGGATTCCGAAGACTACCGGAACAACACAGTCTATAGATGGGGGGGGGTAAGAAAAAGAACAAACCTAAACCCCCACCTAAAGAACAACCTCAAGCCCCGAATCCGGCACCTGCCGAAGTCTCCATATCTCTTTCCTCTCTGTCATCACTCGAGGAGGATGGTGCAACGGGTGGAGAGGGTGGATCCTTACCACTGGGAAGACCAAGTGGTCTGACGGGGTTGGGATCAAGAGTCGGTAAAAGATCAATCACACCTCCAAAATCAGTGGATAAAAGGAGCAAAAACAATCTGGAGGTAATTAATCTATCAACCCATACCCTGTCAGAACCACAGATAGAGGTATTGAAATTAGGTTTGACGTTTTCTCCTGTTAACCGCTTCAATTACTTTACAGTGCTAAAGGACCTAAACCTCTTCACCCGGAGACTTATTCTACAAGTTGCACATGAAAAGAAGGGTTGGTGATGGATTGTCACAAATGGAGAGGGAAGCTTTAAGTGATTTGGAGATATTGGAGTTGGATCCGGAGTTGGAGACACAAGGTAAATTTCCTAAATCTTTATACCCTAGGTCAGTGATGGCTAACCTATGACACGCGTTTTCAGCAGTGACACGCCGAGGCGTTTCTGCTGACACACATTTTCAGAAAAAATAATGAACAAAGGTTCTTGAAGCAGAATTTCTATATTGATTCTTGCTTATTTTGTATATTGCAAATCAACAGTCCCAACGTTTCGACTCACATTGAGTCTTCTTCGGGGGAAATCAAATGTGCTACAAAACATGTGAAACAACAAAAGGTACAATCAGGTCCAAAGAAAATAACACTATAGTGTACAAAGTATTACAATGCAAAAGAAAAATTATCCATACATATATACAAGCCTACCTAGGAAACTAATCCTGGGTGCTGCATGCATCTTTTGTACAAAATCAGCGAGAAGCCGATGGTGTATCTACCAGGGGCTAAGAAATGATGAGAAGCGTTTTCTTATATATGCTTAGCTAGGAAAATACACAGAATATTTGATTAATAAGAAAAAACAAAACTAAATGGCATGTGTACATGTTAGATCATGAAACAATTGAACCTTAAGGTGATAGAACCGTAAGAGACGTTAATACGGAAATCATGTATGTATAGATAAGCTGTGGTTCAAGGTGGGATACAAAATACCTAGATAGCATTAAAAGAAAATAAGGAAAAAATGAAAATAAAGAAAAGTGAAGGCAAACGGAAAAGAAAAAAGAAAAGAAGAGCATATGTGGTATTACCTATGTGGTATAAGGGTATACACATCCAGGGAAGTTGATCACTGGATGATAAACGATCACTATTTGGGGTTCTAATCAAAACGATTCTGTCAGAGGGATAATGGAAAATTCACTACCAAAAAAGAGTCACATTAAAGCACCGTATATACTCTTGTATAAGCCGAGTTTTTCAGCCCAAAATTTGGGCTGAAAAGTCTCCCCCTCGGCTTATACATGGGTCAATACGGTAGTCGGGGCCGCTCATTATATATGCACTGCTTCCCCCTGTCAATCAGCGGCAGGGGGAAGCAGTGCATATATGCCCCCAAATGCTGGCACTCTCCCCCCTTGTAAGGGCCCCCCCCCGCTGCGTATCTTACCATCCCGGTCTTCTGCACAGCGCCGCTCCTCGGTGCTCCGTTCTTCATGCTCCCGTCCTGCTACATCCGGGATCTCCGGCCGTCGCAGGCATATGACGTCATCGCGCGACGGCCGGGGATCCCGGATGCAGCGAGGACGGAGCATGGAGAACGGAGCACCGAGGAGCGGCGCTGAGCAGAAGACAGGGATGGTAAGATAAGCAGCGGTGGGGGGAACCCTTACAAGGGGGGCGAGTGCCAGCATTTGGGGGCTGCTATATACCCCCTGGGGGCTGCTGTATACTACCACTGGGGCTGTATATACCACTGGGGCTGATGTATACTACCACTGGGGCTGTATATACCTCTGGGGCTGCTGTATACTACCACTGGGGCTGTATATACCTCTGGGGCTGCTGTATACTACCACTGGGGCTGTATATACCACTGGGGCTGCTGTATACTACCACTGGGGCTGTATACTACCACTGGGGCTGCTGTATACTATCACTGGGGCTGTATATACCACTGGGCTGCTGTATACTACCACTGGGGCTGTATATACCTCTGGGGCTGCTGTATACTACCATTGGGGCTGTATATACCACTGGGGCTGTATATATCTCTGGGGCTGCTGTATACTACCACTGGGCTGTATATAACACTGGGGCTGCTGTATACTACCACTGGGGCTGTATATACCTCTGGGGCTGCTGTATACTACCACTGGGGCTGTATATACCTCTGGGGCTGCTGTATACTACCACTGGGGCTGTATATACCTCTGGGGCTGCTGTATACTACCACTGGGGCTGTATATACCTCTGGGGCTGCTGTATACTACCACTGGGGCTGTATATACCACTGGGGCTGTATATACCTCTGGGGCTGCTGTATACTACCACTGGGGCTGTATATACCTCTGGGGCTGCTGTATACTACCACTGGGGCTGCTGTATACTACCACTGGGGCTGCTGTATACTACCACTGGGGCTGCTGTATACACCTCGGGCTGCTGTATACTACCACTGGGTCTGCTGTATATACCTCTGGGTCTGCTGTATACTAACTACTGGGGCTGCTGCTGTATATACCACTGGGGCTGCTGCTGTATACTACCACTGGGGCTGCTGTATATACCTCTGGGGCTGCTGTATACCACACTGCTGGGGGCTGTATACCTGTGCTGGGGTCCACCCTCGGCTTATACACAAGTCAATAGGTTTTCCCAGGTTTTGGGGGCAAAAGAAGGGGGGTTGGCTTATACACGGGTCGGCTTATACATGAGTATATACGGTATACTTAGCTTAAATGAGCAGATTAACGCACTGTATATCACAGCTATCGAAATGGGGTGATGATTTAGTGTGACATACGTCCCTAGAAACTAAAAGATATCTGGAATTAGATTAGCAGTGTTTAATAGTTTAATCTACTTGGATCTGCAGGTACCTTCTTAGTTTTTCATGTAGGTGCTGCTGCCCCTTTGTGTTTGAGCCCTGTTAACACATGGTGGATCAAATCAGCATAATGCAGGAATAAGATAAATGCAATGCATGCTATAAGAATATAATGCCTCTGTATATGGTATTTTACCTTTGTGACTGGCTGTTGTGTCCTGGGGGTAGAAGGAATAGGGAGGATAGCGCCCTTATATGTATCGATCCATGTGCGGACGGCGTTCAGCCGCACTTTCCGGTCACTGTCGTAACCGGAAGTGCGCGGTCGCAATGACGTAAGCGCGCAAGCGCAGTGGGCTGCTGGAACGCTCGTGTGACGCAAGCAAAGCGTGTCCAGGTGGGGAGGTTCTAAATTAAGCCCGCGCATGCGTGGTGATCGAAGGCAGTACTTGGAGCTCCAGGAATACATTAGGGCGCAGTGTAACTGGAGTAAGAGCGCTAATAAGCGCTATAAGATCTAATGGGGCTTACCTAGTGCTAAAAAGCGCTGAGAATAGCAGGAAATGGTGCCAGAGAGCACTTGTGTAGTCAGGTAAAATAGAACAGCAGGCTTTAGATAGGCAGATCGATAAGGCATTTTCTAGTATTCATAGGTTCTCTGAAAGGGAGAAAGGAGAATTTCATTAGTAAATCTTATTCACATAGCATAATCAGGAAACAATTCACTGTGAATGGTGAGCTTAGTCATAAAGAGATAATGACATACTAGTGGACCCAGGGTGGGAGTCAACTAGGAAGAGCAACTCAACTATTATCCATCTGAATTTTTAAGGGGAATATTTAATGAATGATTTCATATTCCCTGTTAAGATCATTGTGTTCAAGCGTTTGTAAAGTGTGTATCCAATACGATTCTCGTGATTTGAGTGCTCTAATCCTGTTGCCTCCCCTCCTGGGTACCAGAACATGTTCCAAAACCTGAAACCGTAATTGGCTAATGCTATGGCCCCTCTCTAAAAAATGAGCAGGGACCGGTAGCATAGTGTTCTTACATCTTATAGTAGACTTATGCTTACTTATCCGGTCTCGAATATGTTGGGTGGTTTCGCCAACATATCCGAGACCGCACGGACATTTTAGAACGTATATGACAAAGCTAGAGTCACATGTATAAAAGCCCTCTATTCCAAACCTCTTCCCTGTTCTAGGATGAAAGAATGAATCACCCTTGATAACATGAGGACACTGTAAACAATGAAGACAGGGATATGTCCCCTTACGTCCTGTGGATAAGGATTGTTGTTTTAAACGCAATTTAGGTGATCCCACATCTGCCCTAACCAAATGATCCCTCAGGTTTCGAGCGCTAAAGTAGGGGTGATACGTGGTCACGTATGTGAGTCTAGATGTATTTATAATGGGATTTTTTCGCTCTACAGTCTGTTGTTTGGCTAGGTGTTTCGGATAACCTCTTTGTTTAAATTTTGAGGTCATCTCATCATGTCTGGTGTTTCGCACTAAGGGGTCCGAAACGATCCTCCTCACTCGCCAATGCTGGGAATGAGGTAACGCCTTTTTGATATGTTCAGGATGACAACTAGAAAAGTGAAGTAAATTATTGCGATCAGTCAGTTTAATGTGCAGGTCGGTGCTAAGTCCCTTGATAGGATCGCTAATAACTAACGTGTCCAGAAAATTGACTTTGGTGTCGTCATGATGTAGTGTAAAAGTAAGACCTGGAGCCCTAGTATTGAGGTATTCAAAAAAGACATTAAGGTCGTTTAGGTCGCCCTTCCAAATCATGAAGATATCGTCTATATATCTTTTCCATGTTAACACATGCTTCAGAAATAGATGATTATGATAGACATGTGAGTCCTCAAAATGCGTCATATAGATGTTAGCATACGGGGGTGCTACATTGGACCCCATCGCGGTTCCTTTTATCTGTAGATAGAATTGGTCCTCAAAGAGAAAAAAATTCTCCCCGAGGACCAATCCCAGGAAATCAAGGCACATATTTTTAACATCATCTGTCAGCTCACTGTACTTATCCAAAAACCATCTTACAGCTTACAAACCTTTGTCGTGTTCAATACTCGTATAGAGAGAATTAACGTCCATTGTCACTAAGATACAACCTGGGGGAATCGTGTCAAGGCTATGGATGAGGGATAAAAAAGCTGATGTATCTTTGAGATACGATCTAGAATTAGGGATAAATGGAGTTAGTATCTTTTCCAAGAAGATAGCTATGGGCGAAAGCACTGAATCAGTGGAGGCAACTATTGGCCGTCCCGGTGGATGTTGCACATTTTTATGTATTTTGGGTAGTGTATAAAACACGGGTGTAATTGGATGTAAATTAATTAGAAATTCGCAAATATTCTTATCAATTACTTCTCTATTTAGGTAGTGGTCCACCCTCTCCCTGACAAGTTGTGTCACCCTGCTAGTGGGGTCCCTAGGCACGTACTAGTATCCGACAGCTGTTGCTTGATTTCGGATAGATAATAATCTCTGTCCAAGATAACAATAGCCCCACCCTTATCTGCTGGTTTAACAATGATGCGTTAGATTTCTTTTAGTGATCGTAATGCTATAAGTTCCTCACTTGTCAAATTATTACGGAGGTGTACTTTCCCTCTCTCAATCTCCTTTAGGACATCAGTTACATCCCTTTGTACCAAGCTGATGTATGTCTCTATGGGATGTGATGTTTTTGGAGGCATATATGTGCTGGGATTCCTGAGGCCAAGAGCCTTAATGTTCAACCTATATGACATATTAGATAAATCAGAAACAACCGCAGGGTTAAGACCAGTGGAACTGGCGAAATGTGCTTTCAATCTTACAGTTTTGAAAAACCTATTCAACTCCAAATCTACCTGAAAGGAGTTGGGTGTGGGACTAAACGAGAGTCCCTTCTGTAGAAGTGAGAGTTCAGCGGGGGAGAAATTCTGTCGGGAAATGTTGAAAACAAGGTTCCTACCCTGGAGCGGGTCTGAATTTGATATTCTCCTTGTCCGCCATTTGGTCTGGCTCCGCCTGGTCTTCCTCTGTATGGGCGGCGTGCGCCTAAAAAAGGGTTCTTATCTTTGTCACTGTCAGAACCTGAAGGTGAAGAAGGTGTGTAAGGTCGTCTGGGACGTCTATCGGGAAACGGTTCAAAGTTTCGCCAATTATAGACCCTTTCTTTTTGATAGTCCTCTTGGTCCCGTAGAAATTTGGTACGTTTTCGTATCTGTAAGTTCTTCCTATACTCAGCTATGGTCTTCTTGGTTTTTGCCTCTAGGTTGTTATACTCCGTGGAGGGTAGAGTGTTGGCAAATTGTTCCTCAGTTGCTTGAATTTTAGTAGAAAGATCACTGATTTCTTTACGTAGGGTTTCAATCGTCAGCAGAATAATATCGAGAGAGCACTTGTTGAGAATAGCTTTGAATTTCTGACTTATTATCTGAAAAAAGGGTTGGTCGCAATGAAACTCTTAGGCCTCTAGGTATGCGACTGGTTTTGTGATATTCAGCCAGAGTAACGGCATGTAGTTCATAGGCCACTATCCTCTTCTGATCTCTTTCATAGTCCCTTGCGCGGAGTTCTTCGGCTGGAACGGACAGGAATTGTCCGGACGCAGAATAGTCTGAGAGAATTGCAGTGGTTTCTTCGTCACTGTATGTGTAAGTTGCAGTCGACATCAGTATAGTTGTAGGGAGCCCAAGAAAAAAATGTCCAGTATTATAGTAAGATCTTGGCTCACCCGGTTATGTGGTGCTCAAAAAATTAGATTGCAATTATTACTAGTAAAGATGGCACACACTTTCAGAAAAAATAATGAACAAAGGTTCTTGAAGCAGAATTTCTATATTTATTCTTGCTTATTTTGTATATTGAAAATCAACAGTCCCAACGTTTCGACTCACATTGAGTCTTCTTCGAGGGAAATCAAATGTGCTACAAAACATGTGAAACAACAAAAGGTACAATCAGGTCCAAAGAAAATAACACTATAGTGTACAAAGTATTACAATGCAAAAGAAATATTATCCATACATATATACAAGCCTACCTAGGAAACTAATCCTGGGTGCTGCATGCATCTTTTGTACAAAATCAGCGAGAAGCCGATGGTGTATCTACCAGGGGCTAAGAAATGATGAGAAGCATTTTCTTATATATGCTTAGCTAGGAAAATACACAGAATATTTGATTAATAAGAAAAACCAAAACTAAATGGCATGTGTACATGTTAGATCATGAAACAATTGAACCTTAAGGTGATAGAACCGTAAGAGACGTTAATACGGAAATCATGTATGTATAGATAAGCTGTGGTTCAAGGTGGGATACAAAATACCTAGATAGCATTAAAAGAAAATAAGGAAAAAATGAAAATAAAGAAAAGTGAAGGCAAACGGAAAAGAAAAAAGAAAAGAAGAGCATATGTGGTATTACCTATGTGATATAAGGGTATACACATCCAGGGAAGTTGATTACTGGATGATAAACGATCCCTATTTGGGGTTCTAATCAAAACGATTCTGTCAGAGGGATAATGGAAAATTCACTACCAAAAAAGAGTTTTTTTCTCTTTGAGGACCAATTCTATCTACAGATAAAAGGAACCGCGATGGGGTCCAATGTAGCACCCCCGTATGCTAACATCTATATGACGCATTTTGAGGACTCACATGTCTATCATAATCATCTATTTCTGAAGCATGTGTTAACATGGAAAAGATATATAGACGATATCTTCATGATTTGGAAGGGCGACCTAAACGACCTTAATGTCTTTTTTGAATACCTCAATACTAGGGCTCCAGGTCTTACTTTTACACTACATCATGACGACACCAAAGTCAATTTTCTGGACACGTTAGTTATTAACGATCCTATCAAGGGACTTAGCACCGACCTGTACATTAAACCGACTGATCGCAATAATTTACTTCACTTTTCTAGTTGTCATCCTGAACATATCAAAAAGGCGTTACCTTATTCCCAGCATTGGCGAGTGAGGAGGATCGTTTCGGACCCCTTAGTGCGAAACACCAGACATGATGAGATGACCTCAAAATTTAAACAAAGAGGTTATCCGGAACACCTAGCCAAACAACAGACTGTAGAACGAAAAAATCCCATTACAAATACATCTAGACTCACATACGTGACCACGTATCACCCCTACTTTAGCGTAATACGCGCCAAGATATTACAACATTGGCCATTACTGTCTACTGCCTTCCCGAATATTGAGGAGTTTAAATCCCCGCCACTGTTTTGCAATAAACAGGCTCGAAACCTGAGGGATCATTTGGTCAGGGCGGATGTGGGATCACCTAAATTACGTTTAAAACAACAATCCTTATCCACAGAACGTAAGGGGACATATCCCTGTCTTCATTGTTTACAGTGTTCTCATGTTATCAAGGGTGATTCATTCTTTCATCCTAGAACAGGGAAGAGGTTTGGAATAGAGGGCTTTTATACATGTGACTCTAGCTTTGTCATATACCTTCTAAAATGTCCGGCGCGGTCTCGGATATGTTGGCGAAACCACCCAACATATCCGAGACCGGATAAGTAAGCATAAGTCTACTATAAGATGTAAGAACACTATGCTACCAGTCCCTGCTCATTTTTTAGAGAGGGGCCATAGCATTAGCCAATTAAGGTTTCAGGTTTTGGAACATGTTCCGGTACCCAGGAGGGGAGGCAACAGGATTAGAGATCTCAAATCATGAGAATCGTATTGGATACACACTTTACAAACGCTTGAACCCAATGGTCTTAACAGGGAATATGAAATCATTCATTAAATATTCCCCTTAAAAATTCAGATGGATAATAATTGAGTTGCTCTTCCTAGTTGACTCCCACCCTGGGTCCACTAGTATGTCATTATCTCCTTATGACTAAGCTCACCATTCACAGTGAATTGTTTCCTGATTATGCTATGTGAATAAGATTTACTAATGAAATTCTCCTTTCTCCCTTTCAGAGAACCTATGAATACTAGAAAATGCCTTATCGATCTGCCTATCTAAAGCCTGCTGTTCTATTTTACCTGACTACACAAGTGCTCTCTGGCACCATTTCCTGCTATTCTCAGCACTTTTTAGCGCTAGGTAAGCCCCATTAGATCTTCTAACGCTTATTAGCGCTCTTACTCAAGTTACACTGCGTCCTAATGTATTCCTGGAGTTCCAAGTACTGCCTTCGATCACCGCGCATGCGCGGGCTTAATTTAGAACCTCCCCACCTGGAGACGCTTTGCTTGCGTCTCACGAGCGTTCCACCAGCCCACCGCGCTTGCGCGCTTACGTCATTGCGACCGCACACTTCTGGTTACGACAGTGACCGGAAAGTGCGGCTGAACGCCGTCCGCACATGGATCGATACATATAAGGGCGCTATCCTCCCTATTCCTTCTACCCCCAGGACACAACAGCCAGTCACAAAGGTAAAATACCATATACAGAGGCATTATATTCTTATAGCATGCATTGCATTTATCTTATTCCTGCATTATGCCGATTTGATCCACCATGTGTTAACAGGGCTCAAACACAAAGGGGCAGCAGCACCTACATGAAAAACTAAGAAGGTACGCTGCAGATCCAAGTAGATTAAACAATTAAACACTGCTAATCTAATTCCAGATATCTTTTAGTTTCTAGGGACGTATGTCACACTAAATCATCATGGGGATAGGGGAAAATATGTGTAAGTGGGTTAAGAACTGGCTTAGTGATAGGAAACAAAGGGTGGTTATTAATGGAACACACTCAGAATGGGTCACAGTTAACAGTGGGGTGCCACAGGGGTCAGTGTTGGGCCCGCTTCTATTTAATATATATATTAATGACCTTGTAGGGGGCATACAGAGTAGATTCTCAATATTTGCGGATGACACTAAACTCTGCAGGGTAATCAATACAGAGGAGGACAATTTTATATTACAGGAGGATTTATGTAACTAGAAGCTTGGGCTGCTAAATGGCAAATGATCTTTAATGGGGATAAATGTAAAGTCATGCACTTGGGCAGAGGAAACAAAAGGTATAATTATGTGCTTAATTGTAAAACACTGGGCAAGACTGTCACTGAAAAAGACCTGGGTGTATGGGTAGATGACAAACTCACATTTAGTGGCCAGTGTCAGGCAGCTGCTGCAAAGGCAAATAAAATAATGGGATGCATTAAAAGAGGCATAGATGCTCATGAGGAGAACATAATTTTACCTCTATACAAGTCACTAGTGCGACCACACTTAGAATACTGTGTACAATTCTGGTCTCCGGTGTATAAGAAAGACATAGCTGAACTAGAGCGGGTCCAGAGAAGAGCGACAAAAGTCATTAGAGGACTAAGGGGTCTGCAATACCAAGACAGGTTATTAAACTTGGGGTTATTTAGCTTGGAAAAACGAAGGCTTAGGGGTGATCTTATAATAATGTATAAATATATGAGGGGACAGTACAGAGACCTTTCTAATGATCTCTTTACTCTTAGGCCTGAGACTGGGACAAGGGGGCATCCTCTACGTCTGGAGGAAAGAAGGTTAATCATAATCACAGACGCGGATTCTTTACTGTAAGAGCAGTGAGACTATGTAACTCTCTGCCACATGATGTTGTAATGAGTGAGTCACTACTAACATTTAAGAAGGGCCTGGATGTCTTTCTTGAAAACTATAATATTACCAGTTATACATACTAGATTCTTTGATAGGGCGTTGATCCAGGTAACTAGTCTGATTGCCGTACCTGGAGTCAGGAAGGAATTTTTTCCCCCAATGTGGAGCTTAGTGTTGCCACATGGGTTTTTTTTGCCTTCCTCTGGATCAACATGTTAGGCTATGGGTTGAACTAGATGGACTTAAAGTCTTCCTTCAACCTTAAAAACTATGTTACTATGTTACTATGTATGTTACCCCATTTCGATAGCTGTGATATACAGTGCGTTAATCTGCTCATTTAAGCTAAGTATACTTTAATGCAGGGGTCTCAAACTCGCGGCCCGAGGGCCGCATGCGGCCCCTGGGGCTTCACTATGCGGCCCGTGGCACCTTGGACAACTTAATGATGCATCACCACAGTGCAGGACTAACCAGCTCTGCCACTCAGCAAGATCAATGCAAGCTGCCAGCCAATGAGAGGCCCGCAGCTGACGGCAGAATATGACGTCATATGCGGGCCTCTGGCTGGCAGACTGCATTGATCTTGATGAGCAACAGAGCTTATCTGAGCAGCGGCTGGAGGAAGTCATAGCACAGAGGAGGCCAGAAGTCAGTACAGTGGGGACCGCGGCGGCCCCCTGCACTGGAGCGATGCATCATTAAAGTGAGAAAAGTGTGAGTGTTCGTGAGAAAGTTTGTGTGTGAGGGTGAGTGTGTGAGTGAGGATATGTGTATAAGAAAGTGTGTGCGAGTTTCAGTGTGTGTATGAGTGTGAGTGTTAGGCTGGGGTCACACACACAGATATCTGGGCAGATATTGTTCACAGATCTCTGGTTGCAGTGAAATCATGGACAGATTGCTCCATTTGTGCACAGCCACAAAATGGAACCATGTGTCCATGATTTCACTGCAACCAGAGATCTGTGAACAATATCTGCCCAGATATCTGTGTTTGTGACCCCAGCCTAAGAGTGTGTATGAGGATGTGTGAATGTGTGTGAGAGTGTGTGTGTGTGTGTGTGGGGGGTCTGTGTGTGGGTTTGTGTGTGGGTTTATGTGTGAGTGTGATAGAGTGTGTATTTGAGTGTGTAAAAAGAAGGTAAAACAGGATGGGGGTCATCACTATAAAAGTAGATCAGGATGGGGGACATCACTATAAAAGGGAATCGGGATGGGGACATCATCACTAAAGGGGATCAAAATGGGGACATCACTACTAAAGGGGAATGGGATGGGGGACATCACTAGAAAAGGGGATCATGATGGGGGACATCACTACAAAAGGAGATCAGTATGGGGGACATCACTACAAAAGGGGACCATGATCGATGGGGGACATAATTAGAAAAAGGGATCAGGATGGTGGACATCACTAGAAAAAGGGATCAGGATGGGGACATCACTAGAAAAGGTGATCAGGATCGAGGACATCAGTAGAAAAGGACATTACTACAGGATGGGGACATTACTACAAGAAAGGGATTAGGATTTGTACTTTACTACATTGAGCAAAAAATTCTGGTATTTCTAAAAATATCACTTAGTCCTACAAGAGATGCGGCCCCCGCTATAAATGTTTTTCTATGTGCGGCCCACCAACCCAGCCGAGTTTGAGACCCCTGCTTTAATGTAACTCTTTTTTGGTCGAATTTTCCATTATCCCTCTGACAGAATCGTTTTGATTAGAACCCCAAATAGGGATCGTTTATCATCCAGTAATCAACTTCCCTGGATGTGTATACCCTTATACCACATAGGTAATACCACATATGCTCTTCTTTTCTTTTTTCTTTTCCGTTTGCCTTCACTTTTCTTTATTTTCATTTTTTCCTTATTTTCTTTTAATGCTATCTAGGTATTTTGTATCCCACCTTGAACCACAGCTTATCTATACATACATGATTTCCGTATTAACGTCTCTTACGGTTCTATCACCTTAAGGTTCAATTGTTTCATGATCTAACATGTACACATGCCATTTAGTTTTGGTTTTTCTTATTAATCAAATATTCTGTGTGTTTTCCTAGCTAAGCATATATAAGAGAACGCTTCTCATCATTTCTTAGCCCCTGGTAGATACACCATCGGCTTCTCGCTGATTTTGTACAAAAGATGCATGCAGCACCCAGGATTAGTTTCCTAGGTAGGCTTGTATATATGTATGGATAATATTTCTTTTGCATTGTAATACTTTGTACACCATAGTGTTATTTTCTTTGGACCTGATTGTACCTTTTGTTGTTTCACATGTTTGTAGCACATTTGATTTCGCTCGAAGAAGACTCAATGTGAGTCGAAACGTTGGGACTGTTGATTTGCAATATACAAAATAAGCAAGAATAAATATAGAAATTCTGCTTCAAGAACCTTTGGTCATTATTTTTTCTGAAAGTGTGTGCCATCTTTACTAGTAATAATTGCAATCTAATTTTTTGAGCACCACATAACCGGGTGAGCCAAGATCTTACTATAATTCTGCTGACACACGTCATGGCTCAGTTTCCCCCTCCGCCCGCCACCGATAACATAGTTCATTCTGCTGCATTACTGTGCCGCCTTGTTCCGCCTTCAGATGCTGACACTGTGATTGCGTGCAGTCAGTGTCAATCACAGCATCAGCATCCGGAGGCGGGATGATGACACTTTGATTGCCATCTACATTCTGTGCCACCCATGTCCTGTCTCCGGATGCTGATGCTGTTATTGACACTGACTGCATGCAATCACAGTTTCAGCACAGCATTTGAAGGCGAGACAATGGCGGCATGGTAATGTAGCAGAGCTGATTATGTTATCAGCGTCAGGCTGCTGACACTTTCAGCATGAAGAGGAACGAGGGATAAGTGAGTTATATTGTTTATTATTTTTTTGTGTGCACCAGGATAAGGGCCATATCCAGGATGGGGGTAATGTACCAGGATGGGGGGGGTGCTATATCCCAGTATGGGGGGCTATATCCAGGAAAAGGGGCTATATACCAGGATAGGGAGTGCTATATCCCAGCTTAGGGGCTATATACCAGGGTGGGGGTCATATCCAGGATGTAGGATAATGTACCAGGATGGGGGCTATATTCAGCATGGGGGCTATATACCGGGATGATGGCCATATCCAGGTTGGATTGTAATGTACCAGGATGGGGGCTATATCCAGCATAAGGGACTATATAACAGAATGGGGGCCATATCCAGGATACCTTTTTGTTATTGCAGCTACAAATATTACAAAATTATGGGTTTTTCTCAAAGTGACACACCATGCGAGTTATACTTGTTTTTTCGGTGAATTTTGACACACCGAGCTCAAAAGGTTGACCATCACTGCCCTAGGTCGACCACGTTCCCTCCTGTTTCCCTCTGTCCTGAAGTTGAGGTCTTCTATAAAAGTGTGGTGGAGGACCTCAAAAAGTTGGAAAATAGGAGGATAAGGAAAGACAACTTGACGAGACGTCAGAGAGAAGCCTTACAACAACTAGAGGCACTCTCTGACGTGGTTGTCAAACCGGCGGATAAAGGGGGGAACGTGGTCATTTGGCCAACGGGAATATATGAGCGGGAGGTAATGAGGCAGCTAAAGGACAAAGAGTCTTACAGCATACTGCCCTCAAATACCGGAAAGAAATTTGAGGTGGAGCTGTTCGGGATTCTTGAACAAGCATTCCAAGATGGTATCATACCCAAACAAATCTTTGAGGGTCTCATCGTGTCTTTACCCACTACTCCGACTTTCTATATACTACCTAAGATCTACAAGAACCCCCTTGTCCCCCCAGGGCGTCCGATAGTCTCTGGCATAGGGGGGATCTGTGAACCAGCGTGCAGGTTTATTGAATATTACCTGCACCCCCTGGTTGAAACTCTTCCCTCCTATGTCAGGGATACCACGGACATCCTGCGGCAGATCGATGGGGTCTTTGTGGATCCTGGTACTACCCTCATTACGGCCGATGTGGAAGGGCTATACTCCTGCATTGAACATCAGGATGGCCTGAGGGCTGCAGAGTTCTATCTGAACATGAGCAGTCTGGATGGACCACTTGTGAAATTGATATTGGAGTTGTTAGAGTATATACTTACTCACAACTATTTCCTGTTCAAGGACCGCTATTACCTACAACGTAGAGGCACTGCGATGGGCGCGGCCTGCGCGCCATCCTACGCAAACCTTTTTCTTGGATATTGGGAGAGGGAGGTTTTCGGGGATGGGTCGTGGGCCGCGCCCATGCGCAGTGCTGGTTGAGGTTTATAGACGATGTGTTGGTCCTTTGGACAGGAATAGGTGAGGAACTGAGGGAGTTCAAAAATATGCTGAACTCTAATCAGTATAATATAAAACTAACCTTTAAAGAGCATACCTCGGAAGCTGAGTTCCTCGACATAAAACTGGTGGTCCATCCGGACGGCTCTTTACAGACTAATATGTTCCGGAAAACAACATCTGTGAATGCTTTGCTCCACGCGACCTCCAGTCACACGCCATCCACAATAACAGCGATCCCCACTGGTCAATTTTTAAGGGCCAGAAGGGTTTGTTCTACAGAGAGTTATTTTCAGGAACAGGCTTGTGACTTGAGGGAGCGATTTTTGGCGAGAGGGTACACGAAAAGGAGTATAAAAAATTGATATCAAAGAGCCTTAAGAACTCCTAGAGAGAACCTCCTTATTCAAAACCAAAATCGAGATAAACTGATCAAAAAACAATCAGGTTTATCTCCACATTTAATGATCAGTGGGGCAGCATGAGACAAATTCTAAAACAACACTGGGACATATTAAGGAGGGAAGACTCGTTTAAACAAGTCCTCACGATTCAACCAGCCATGACCGCAAGGAGGAGTCGTAATTTGAGGGATGTAATAGTGCACAGCCACTATGTGCAGAATAATCAACCCACCATAGTAGATATAAAACCTAGGATAGGCTTTTATCCCTGCGGTGATTGCAAGGGGTGTCGGAGTATGGTCAGATCCACATCTTTTGTGGACTCTAAAGGTGAAAAAGAATACAAAATCTTAAAATACATAAGTTGTTCCACATCCAATGTTATTTACTATGCAACATGCCCGTGTGGTTTGGTCTATATTGGATTAACCACACGGGAATTACGCATCCGAATAGGCGAACATGTTCGCGATATCAAAGCTGCGGCGAAATTGGAGGTGGACGACCCCTTATTGAAGACCATACCCCGACACTTTAAGAAAAAGCATAATTGCAACCAAGCAGGTTTTAAAGCCAGAGGTATTGATACTCTTAATTTAGGATCTCGTGGTGGGAATTATAATAAGAGGCTAGCACAGTTGGAGTGCAAGTGGATTGTAAAATTAGATACGATGAGCCCAAAGGGATTAAACGAAAAATTGAGTTTTGTGCCCTTCCTTTAGAGGACTTGTTTGCTGTAAACTGCTGACTTGATGATCATTTTTAATAAGTTTTTTTAAATCCCTTTTAATTCACTTATTCACTTTTTTCCACGTTTTTCCCAGATAGGAGTTTGATATTACGCAGCCGTACTGCCGATACGACATCTGATTGTGATGACTGTCTCCTGGATGACCACCGATGGACTTTATTCTGTGTACAGTGTCTCTATAGGGGAGGAAGAAGTGGAAAAATCTGTAGAAAGTGTGGAGTTTGTATTGAAGGGAAACCATGCCGAGGATAAACTGTTTTTCCGTTTTGATGGCGATTTCTCCTGGTGTGGTGGGATTTATGTACATAAGTGTGTGCTTGGCGGGTGATGCGTCAATTGACAATTTGCCCAGAAACATATATACGGGCGAATGGGTGCTGACGGATGGGCACATATCTGGCATAAATGTATAGTGATCATTATACCACATTGGGGGAAGTCATACCGGAGTTATATAGCATTTGGTTATGTAATAATAATGGGATGCAGTGCTTCCTAATATAGGCCTGGATCCCTTATGTACACTTTCCTTTTGCTCAAATCAGCCCCTGGTATCCTGGAAATCTGGAACTTGTGAGTATCAAATGGAGTGCCAGTACCTAAAATGGCAGAAGGGGCACTTCCGCCCTTACTATGAGGTCATTATGGTGTTCCTTATACACACCAGCTTCTAAGATGGTGGAAATGACACTTCCGCCCAGGATATTGTGCCATTGGTGAGTAGTCCTATGTGCAACATCGCAGGATGTCACTTCCGCTATGTCACTTCCTGCAATAGGTATAAGGTACACTGCTTACTTGTTACCATGGTCACTGAGCTGTGACTGCAATGTCACTTCCACTTCCTGCAATAGGTATACGATATACTGTTTACTTGTTACCATGGTCACTGAGTTGTGACTGCGATGTCACTTCCGCTATGCCACTTCCTGCAATAGGTATACGATATACTGTTTACTTGTTACCATGGTCACTGAGCTGTGACTGTAATGTCACTTCCGCTATGTCACTTCCTGTAATGGGTATAAAATATACTGTTTACTTGTTACCATGGTCACTGAGTTTTGACTGCGATGTCACTTCCACTTCCTGCAATAGGTATAAGATATACTGTTTACTTGTTACCATGGTCACTGAGTTGTGACTGCGATGTCACTTCCGCTATGTCACTTCTTGTAATAGGTATAAGATATACTGCTTACTTGTTACCATGGTCACTGAGCTGTGACTGCGATGTCACTTCCACTTCCTGTAATAGGTATGAGATATACTGTTTACTCATTACCATGGTCACTGAGTTGTGACTGCGTTGTCACTTCCGCTATGTCACTTCCTGTAATAGGTATAAGACACACTGCTTACTTGTTACCATGGTCACTGAGTTGTGATTGTGATGTCACTTCCGCCTATGGCAATATCATGTGGTCTAATTGTGCTCTCTCAACTGTATCTGATCATTAATTACCAACAGATACAAAATGAGTCCCAATGTGCAACAGACTTATACTTCCCCTGAGGAAGCTGCACCTTGGCAGCGATACGCGTGGGGCCTGGGTGCCCTGCAGTCACCTCGCTACATACCTCAGACTGACACTTCGGACAATTTCCGGACTAGTAATATGCACTTTATTTTCCACTGTCAGTGGACACGGTGACCTACACTGTTTTGACTATATGTAAACAATAGGGAGTACCCAATATATATATTGGTGGTCTTTGTATCTATTATACGGTTAGTTAGCTGATGGTTAAGACCTTTGTTATCATCCATATGTGACCACCCCTAGGGACCACTGTGTTTGGGACTACTAAACGACTCATCGCATTACTCATTGGATGATTTGCGGAATCTTGGGTAAACTTATAATATGTGAAATTTTCTTTATAATTGTCTGTGCCTCTGCAGACTTCACTTGCGTGTGATATTGGTATCTGTCTCACTTATAAACATTGTTTATTCCAGCTGCTGAGGCCAGTATTTAATCATATTTAACACACCCAGCACTAGCAATCATTCTGTGGCCCAATGATTTGTGCTGCATAACAGGTCCCTTGACATAGATGTGGTTACCCGTAACACTGTCCACCCTTTATTGGGCTAACAAGGGTATTTATGTGAAATATTGTGGTGAAGGAGCACTAGTACTTTTCGTACCTGCTCTCATTCCCCACCCTCGGGTCTCTCCCTACAACTCAATCCTGTATTTTGTCTAACCTGTTGTGATCACCGATATTGTGTCATATCCTGCTCATATTTTGTCAGCATTGTATTCTGTACATATGTTCAGCGTTGTGTTCTGCAGTGGCACCCTATGGTTTTAAATGTTTTTAATCTTGTTTGGTCTATTGCACTAATAAAGTTATAATTCTCACTATTCTACTACTCGTGTGTGTTGCCCCCTTAATGTGCCATGTCTTCTCTCCGCCATGCATATCTGTCCCCCTTGGCACGGTGAGCGACCCCTCTTTCCCTTGATATAATTCAGATCATTGCGATGCACCCTGTTTTCTGTTAAAACCCTTTGTGTTAGAGGCTCTGTGGCCAGAGGGGTACCCTTGCACATATTTGGTGGTCCTGTCCGAGCATTGCCCAATTTTGGACCCTAGTGGAAGGCCTTACGAAGTCTGTTATGGACACGACTATTCCCCTCTCTCCACAGATGGCCCTGCTGCATATTGGGGTGGAGGAGCTCCCTCCTGTTCCTCGTCATGTTGCCACCTACATCCTGATAGCGGCGAGACTCTGTATTGCAGCGGCCTGGAAGTCCCCTAATCCTCTGGCTCTGAGTGACCTAACCTCCAGATTAAACCTCATGTTCACTTATGAATATTTCCTAGCTATGGATGTCGGCCACAGGAGATACGTACGAGAGGCATGGGACTCTTGGGCTTCTCACCCCTTAGCTATTCCTCTCCCTCGGGAGCCGAGAGCCGGTACGTAGATAGAGAGAGGAGGGCAGGATGTCACCTCGGCTGGCCTCTTACCGGTTGGTTCTATTCCTTTTTCTTTCTTCTCTCTTCTTCCTTTGCTTCTCCCCCCCTGCCCCACTGATCCTTTCTTCCTTCCTCCTCCTCCCCCCTCTAATGCCCCCCCTCCCTTTGTCCTCCCCCCTCCCGAGGTCACCACCTCCCCCATATTACCTGGCTATATTGAGTATCCCAGTCTGTGCACTAGTTACTTTGTGTGCAACACAACGTTCTTTCATATGTTTCTATGATGAAAAACCTCTCAATAAACACAGTTATGACAAAAAAAAAACATTCATAAAGACCTAAGTCGTTTGAGGTAGCATGGTTAAATATCCCCCATAAAGGTACAATAATAAAGATAGTCACAATAAAATGGGGTTCAGTACTCCAAACTCACAGCCAAATTAACCACCAAAAATAGAGATAGCAGCAGTCAATCACTGCCGCCCATTATCCTAACCCCTATACTGCAATTTATAAGGATAGGAAGAGGAAAAGAGCTTACCCAATACCACCAGTAAAGAATTTCTGAGGACGCACTCATCTTATTGCTAGGAGGTCCTTTTATTGCTGTGCAAAAACGCTGGCTGACGTGTGTCAGATCAGCGTTAATCCGGTGACGTCAGAATGCGACGTCGCCCGGAAATGATATGTGCGTTCCACCAGGGGGATTTGAACATAGTGCGCATGCACATGTTCACTTATAAAAAGCAACCTAAGTTTAATTGTTCATTCATCCCTTTTGGGGATGAGCTTTCAAAGACAAAAATCCATCTAGATTTTTCCTCAATAAAGCGTTATCAAAATCACCTTTTCTAGGTGAAACTTTTAAAACCTCGAGTACACGGACTTTCAAACAATTGATATTTCCCCTGTGTACCTCATGTACATGTCTAGAAACAGCGGAATCTCTCATATGCATGATGTCACCAAGGTGCTCGCCTACACGTCTCTGTAGTTCTCTTGTAGTTTTGCCAATATAATCCACTAGCTGTGAGCCCGATGCAAATGCATCGGGATTCTAGAACGTGCATTAATTTGATTATAGTAGTTATAGCTACTTTTTGGGGGAGTTCAATACTTTTTTTGGGGGTCCAATACTTTTTGGGGGGTCCAATACTTATTGGGGCGCGTTCAATGCTTTTTGGGGTGCGTTCAATACTTATTGGGGGCGCGTTCAATGCTTTTTGGGGCGCGTTCAATGCTTTTTGGGGCGTGTTCAATACTTTTTGGGGGCGTTCAATACTTATTGGGGTGTTCAATACTTTTTGGGGCGCGTTCAATACTTTTTGGGGCGCGTTCAATACTTATTGGGGTGCGTTCAATACTTTTTTGGGCGCGTTCAATACTTATTGGGGTGTGTTCAATACTTATTGGGACGCGTTCAATACTTTTTGTGGCGCGTTCAATACTTTTTGGGGCGCGTTCAATACTTATTGGGGTGCGTTCAATACTTTTTGGGGCGCGTTCAATACTTATTGGGGTGTGTTCAATACTTATTGGGGTGTGTTCAATACTTATTGGGACGCGTTCAATACTTTTTGGGGCGCGTTCAATACTTATTGTGACGCGTTCAATACTTATTGGGGTGTGTTCAATACTTTTTGGGACGCGTTCAATACTTTTTGGGGCGCGTTCAATACTTATTGGGGTGTGTTCAATACTTTTTGGGGCGCGTTCAATACTTATTGGGGTGTGTTCAATACTTTTTGGGGCGCGTTCAATACTTATTGGGGTGTGTTCAATACTTTTGGGGTGTGTTCAATACTTATTGGGACGCGTTCAATACTTTTTGGGGCGCGTTCAATACTTATTGTGACGCGTTCAATACTTATTGGGGTGTGTTCAATACTTTTTGGGGCGCGTTCAATACTTTTTGGGGCGCGTTCAATACTTATTGGGGTGCGTTCAATACTTTTTGGGGCGCGTTCAATACTTATTGGGTGTGTTTAATACTTTTTGGAGTGCTTTGCTGGGCTAAACCTGAATGGTGCACAGGGGGTATAATCACATGTCAGGTCTGTGTGTGAGTGAAGATGTGCTGATTGACTCACTGGGTTGCAGCTGGGAGTGAGTAGGCTGGATAGGAACCTGCCAGGTGTCTGAGTGAGGAGAGGACGATTCAGAGATTCAGAGCACTGCCATGTGAAGAGGTGCTGGAAGTGATCCGTCCTCAGTGGGTAAGTGATGGGAGCCTACCAGCTGATGTGTGCTTGGCAGCCAGTGTCCAAGGTCCAGGCGGTCACAGCTGACTTTGGGACATTGAGGGGGGGGGGCTGTACGGCCATTGAGGGGGGAGGGGGGGGGGGTCTGTGCGGCCATTGAGGGGGGGGGGTCTGTGCGGCCATTGAGGGGGGGGGGTCTGTGCGGCCATTGAGGGGGGGGGGTCTGTGCGGCCGTTGAGGGGGGGGGTCTGTGCGGCCATTGAGGGGGGGGGTCTGTGCGGCCATTGAGGGGGGGGGGGTCTGTGCGGCCATTGAGGGGGGGGTCTGTGCGGCCATTGAGGGGGGGTCTGTGCGGCCATTGAGGGGGGGGTCTGTGCGGGTAGTAGGATGATGATGATGATGATGATGAATGATGATTGATGATTGATGATGATGATGATCTGTGATAGCGACTCGCAATGGCCTCGTGGCCATTGCTCGCGCTACCTCAGCGGTAAATCGCTAACTTTGTAGCCGAGCCTCTGGTTCTATTTTCGGCCAGCGACTCGCAATGGCCGCTTTGCGGCCATTGCTCGCGCGTGGTGACGTCACAGCGTGACATAGCCACGGCGATTTCGGGGGCCGACACGAAAATGCCTACGGCAATTATAGAGTAGATGGGACAAGGGCAGGTAATAATGTACACTATTCCTTGTGTACTACAATTCACAAAACTACGAGACTCATAGGTTTTTCTTGTCACAGAACTTGTAACAGATTTTGACGGTAGCACCCACGGACACATCTTACAATGTCCGCACCTAAAAGTCCCTACTGTTTTTAGTTTTCCTAGCCATGTCATTGGTTGTTTTAAGCATCGATAATAGCTATGTACAAGCCTACCCCCTATTGATCGTCCCTTTCTAAATGTTATAGAGGGGTAGGGGGAAATGAGGTTTTTTATATCTGGATCTGTTTGTAATATACCCCAGTGCCTTCTAAGGAGTGCAGTGACGTCTTTATTTCGAGAATCAAAAGTGCCTATGATTCTGGTAATAGATGACCTCTCATGTTTCTCACGGGCAGATGTTCCATTTGAAGTCAAGAGGGACTCCCTTGTCCTTGTCATGACATTCTTGTATGCTGCTGACAGGACAGTTTTTGGGTAACCCCTATTGAGGAATCTATCTTTCATTATTCCTGCCTGTTGTTGGAATTCGCCAAATTGTGAGCAATTCCTTCGCAAACGAAGGTATTGCCCTTTTGGAATTCCACGTTTCAAAAGGAAGGGATGATGGCTCTCCCAGTGAAGGAGATTTTTCGTCACCGTTAGTTTTCTAAAAATCGACGTCTGTATTTGACCATTTCCATCCTTGATTAGTAACACTAAGGCGTCCTCTCTTAAATTTATGCACCTCCTTTTGGAGGAAGAGAAGATTACCCTTGACAACATGTCTAAGGCATTAGGTGAATATATTAAATACGCTCTTAGTTATAAAAGTGATCCGGATTTTTCTAGACTGGAGGGCATTTTGCAAACCTCCATAGAACGCTTCCAAACAACATTAAAAAATAGGAAGCATAATAAATTCATCAAAGATTTAGCAGATTTTAGAGAAAATAAGGCGTATTTATTTTTACAGGGTCCTTCAGGGGGAAAAACCTCTACAGAGGGGGAACCATCAGAACCCGAAGACCCCTGCACTCCTTTTGCCCCTCCCAATAAACCAGAACCCAAAAAGAAAAAGAAAAACAAACGTCCATTAAATTAATGGGATTCGCCAAGGGTACCAGGGCAACCTACTGGTCCTCCTTCTGTACCATTACCTTCCGTACCTGGACAACCCTCCTCTTCTTCTTCTTTTTTAGAACAGAGGGGGTCCCGTACGATTTGAGATCAAAGACTACGAACCCGGTGACACCACTGAGTTGAGGAATCAAATTATTAACCTCTCTCCTTTTGATTTCACTAATGATCAATTAGACGTGTTAAGGAGGGGTTTAAATTTTGTACCGACTGAGAGATATGACACCTTCAGGTGGACAAAAGACTTAGCTCTTTTTGGACGTAAACTAAAATGGAAAAAATTCTTTAAGACAACAGAAAAAGAAAAATTGGCATCTTTAGGTATTGATGAGGACGAACAGACCGATTTAAATGATCTGACTGATCTTTAATTGGAAACCAATAGGGCCCCTGGTCATGGCCCCTTTACTTTATTAAAAAGAACTAGTAAAAAACATCCTCCAACAGATAAGATCGATGCGGTAGATATTTTCCTTAAAGTAGTAAATGAGGAACTCCTGAACTTGGAAAGACAGGGTAGAGGGGATCGTTCAAATCTGAGTAAAGAGGAGATGTCAGGTCTAATTTCCTTGGCTGAAAATGAGGACATCGTAATAAATGCCTCGGATAAAGGCGGTAAAATTGTGATTTTAGGTCATGAGTTATATACCACCATGTGCCTGAATATATTAAAAGACAACTCCCTTTATGGGAAATTAAATAAAGATCCTACAGAAGTCTACTCAGACGATCTATATGACATTTTGACTAAGGGACTAGAGGCACGTCTCATAACAAGAAACGAGATGGAATTCATGTTCCAAAAAAAACTCTCTATTCCAACATTTTATGCCCTCCCCAAAATCCACAAGGGGACCACCCCCTTAAAGGGTAGACCTATTGTGGCGGGGATCAATTCCATCACGCAAAACATTGGCATATGTCAAGATCGGATTATGAGACCTTTTGTAACGTCCCTCCCTTCACACATTGTGGACACAAGTGATCTAATTGCAAAATTGGATGGGGTGACTATGGATGATAATACCATTTTGGCATCGATTGATGTTGAATCTTTATATAGTTCAATTCACCATCAACGTGGACTAAAAGCAGTGGAGTTTTTCCTTAAAGCTAGGGGTATACACCATGTACCACATAACCTCTTTGTTTTGGAACTCTTACAATTCCTGTTGACACATAATTATTTCCTTTTCTTAGGGACGTTTTACCACAAACTCAGGGGCACGGCGATGGGGAGTTCAGCCGCCCCATCATACACCAATTTGCTCCTGGGTTGGTGGGAGGATGTCTGTGTTTTTACAGACCAAATGTCAATCTGGACCCAGAATATTGTATTCTGGGGTAGATACGTGGATGATATTCTTGTACTTTAGACAGGATCAAGGAGCTCCTTCTCCGATTTTGTAGGTGAATTGAATAATAATAATCTTGGTCTCTTTTTCACCTATGAAATTGGAGGTGACAGACTTTCTTTCCTTGATGTGTTACTAATCAAGGATGGAAATGGTCAAATACAGATGTCGATTTTTAGAAAACCAACGGTGACGAATAATCTCCTTCACTGGGAGAGCCATCATCCCTTCCCTTTGAAACATGGAATTCCAAAAGGGCAATACCTTCGTTTGCGAAGGTATTGCCGCGGTATTATCGAGGTCTAAACAACCAACGACATGGCTAGGAAAACTAAAAACAGTAGGGACTTTTAGGTGCGGACATTGTAAGATGTGTCCGTGGGTGCTACCGTCAAAATCTGTTACAGGTTCTGTGACAAGAAAGACTTATGAGTCTCGCAGTTTTGCGAATTGTAGTACACAAGGAGTAGTGTACATTATTACCTGCCCTTGTCCCATGGATTATATTGTCAAAACTACAAGAGAACTACGGAGACGTGTAGGCGAGCACCTTGGTGACATCAGGCATATGAGAGATACCGCTGTTTCTAGACACGTACATGAGGTACACGGGGGAAATATCAATTGCTTGAAAGTCCGTGTACTCGAGGTTTTAAAAGCTTTACCTAGAAAAGGTGATTTTGATAACGCTTTATTGAGGAAAAATCTAGATGGATTTTTGTCTTTGAAAGCTCATCCCCAAAAGGGATGAACGAACAATTAAACTTCGGTTGCTTTTTATAAGTGAACGTCTCTGGTCAAAATGTTATAGCAGGTAAATTTAGGACTCGGTTATACATGCCATTTAGGTGTCATTACCCGTAAAGGGTGCCACCATACCTAAAGAGGTGGACTAATACTGTTGTCCGCTGAGTATATTGTTTGTTCCAGGTCTTTTTAAGATAAATACTTGATAATTCCCTCCCCTAAGGTCTTTGGAAATAGTATCATTATTACATATAGACAATAAAAAATTTCCCCCTCCCCCCTTTTTGTTTCCTTTTTCTCTTTTTAATTTATTTTCCTTTTCTCTCTTTTTCTCTCTCTTTATTTTCCCTTTCCTTCTCCTTTCCTTATATCATCCTTTATATTTTAAATTAATTAATAAAATTCCTTAGATGGCTAATAGTTTCATATATAAATGGTATAAGTGACTCTATGGAGGTTAATATATATATGGGTGGCTCCTCTTTATACTTCTGTTATTATTTTTAACTACCTTTATTATAGCGCATATTACCCCCCTCCTCTTGAGGACGCCTCTCTCACATTGATATTCTCTGGAGGTTCCCCTTGCGCATGCGCCCACGCCATGCGTTCCACTATTACATTCTACGTGGAACGCAGACGTTATTTCCGCTTTCTGTGCATTCTGACGTCACCGGATTAACACTGATCTGACACACATGTCAGCCAGCGTCTTTGCACAGCAATAAAAGGACCTCCTAGCAATAAGATGAGTGTGCCCTCAGAAATTCTTTACTTGAGGTATTGGGTAAGCTTTTTTCCTCTTCCTATCCTTATAAATTGCAGTATAGGGGTTAGGATAATGGGCGGCAGTGATTGACTGCTGCTATCTCTATTTTTGGTGGTTAATTTGGCTGTGAGTTTGGAGTACTGAACCCCATTTTATTGTGATTATCTTTTTTATTGTACCTTTATTGGGGATATTTAACCATGGTACCTCAAATGACTTAGGTCTTTATGAATGTTAATTGGCCATCAATCTCAACGTCCTTTTAACCTCATTCTTTATATGCTTGGTCTTCAACCTCTTTTTTTTCTCTTTTTTTTTTCTCTTTTTCTCTTTTTCCTTTCTCTTCTTTTTCTTTCTTTCCTAATTTCTATCTCTTACTTTCCTTAAATTATTTAAATCTTTTATACCTCCTTTTACCCTTTCATCCCCTCCCCTCCTTTTTTTTTTCTTTTTCCCCTTTTCCCCTCCTTTCTTTCCCTGTTTCCCCCCCCCTTTTGCCCTCTTTCATTCTGTCCCTTCTACTCCTCCCCCCCCTTTTTTTCTTTCTCCCTAAATTTTTCCTTTTTATGATATTCATTCATTTTTTACCTTAACATAATACTTAATTGAACCACCCTTCTCTTTGTGATATAGAGATACCAGAATCCTTTTCCAATGAGGGCGACCCTTGTCTAATCATAGTTGGTGCTGTTGATCAGCACCTACGCCTAATTTGATCGTATATAATTCGATGGTGTATTCGTAAAAGAGTTATCTTCGCCTTGAAAGGACTATGAGGTAGTAACATCTGTGTCGCTCAGCTGGACTGTCACCAACGTGTCATATTAATAACTGTTAAGGAAAAACTTTCACAAACTATATGAATGAAGAGATTCTTTTGATATGTCTAATTTGATCATTTTCTTTTGATATGGTTTTCCACACTTTTTCTAAATAGCCATGTGTCTATTGTTGTATTTTCACCTTTGTTTTTCTTGATCCTCTTAGGCAAGATACTATCTACTTCTCCATCTTCTGATGAGTCCAATGCAATCGGTCTGGATGAAATGTGTAAAGTGCGGAGAATCATCATCATAAATCTGAACCACTAATCAAGTGAAGGTTGTGACGCTTCTTGAGAGACCACAAATGTTGGAGTTAAGTGGACATAAGAACATCTAACCTCTCCCTTCTTCTCCCCTTAATCCCTTGATTGGTAAACAGGGTAAGAAGAGGGTCAGCCGCCGAGGTTTGGGGGCACCATGAAAATTAGGGTGTCAAATCCTCCAATGTTAGGTAGGCAAATGAGAGTAAAGGGTTATTAGGAAGAAATTCCTCCCCCCTCCCTTTGCGTCACACTGGTTTTTGATTGGTGGTCTTTTATGTTCAAATTTGGTGTGTTGTTCATTGGGTCCCTAGACCTTTTTATTAATTGTTAATAAAATTGATATTTTTATATATTTTTGAAGTTGGTAATATTTGTCCAACGTAGTCCACAATGAAGGTGTCCTCTTCCTACAGTCTCTGGGGTCAGAGTTATGGTGCACTGTATGGCAATGATGTGTCATACAGTGCACCATGACTATGATCCCAGAGACTACAACAAGAGGACACTTGATCCCTTGTTGCACCCATCCATCCATGCATCCATCCACCCACCCATGCACTCATCATCCACGCATGCACCCATCCACACATGCACACACACATCTATCCATGCACACATCCATCCATGCACACATCCACGCACGCATCCACACATGCACACATCCATGCACGCATCAGTCCATGCACGCACACATCCATGCATGCACACATCCATCCATGCACACATACATCCATGCAACATCCATCCATGCACGCACGCATGCATCCACAAATGCACACATCCATCCATACACCCATCCACGCATACACACATCCACGCATGCACAGACACATCCATCCATACACACATCCATCCTTGCACACATCCACGCACAAATCCATCCATGCACCCATCCACGCATGCACACATCCATGCATGCACACATCCATGCACATGCATCCATGCACGCACACATCCACACATCCATGCATGCATGCACGCATCCACACATGCACACATCGATGCATGCACACATCCATCCATGCACACATCCATCCATGCACACATCTACGTATCGACGTACACACACACTCACATCCATCCATGCACACATCCACGCCCGCACACATCCATTCATGCACGCACACATCCATGCACACATCCATCCATGCAATATCCATGCAGGCACATGTGGCGCCCTGCTCCCACAGGTAACCACAGACTTCCCTAGTGCATGGCTGGATTTCCACAGAGTGTACCACCTACAAACAACATCTTCCACCCCAGCACAGTAGGAGGAGCCCAACTGGCTGAACGTAGGCGAGATCCCCTATAAATACTGGTGCTGGGGAGGAGTTAGATAGAGTGTGCAGACGCTAGGAGAGCTGCGAAGACGTCCTGGTGTGTGGTGCCATGTTAGGCCTTAATCAGTGACCCGGAGTAGACCTTGTGCCATCCAGCCAAGCCCAGGAGTGGGATCGGAAGGTGAGGAGTACAGTAACAGTGGGAGTAGAGGAGCCAGTGGAGGTTTGCCCAATTAAACACCGGACTTTGGGGGTCTGCACCTGCAGTAGTGATTCAAGCCAGCAGAAAACCCCTACATACCGTGGAGACTTCAGTCACCCTGTCTCCCTGTGCACTCAACATTAAGGGAGCCAGACACCGTAGTGACGAGAGGGCAACGGTGATCATCGAGGGTAACCCGCAGACCACGCAGGAGGAGAGAGAGAAGTGAGGAGGCCAGCCAGGTTATACATGGGCACGGGCTTCAACAACAGGAGAGAGAACTTAAGGAGGCCTTATACCCACTCTCTGTGGAAGTTCAGCTATGCATCTGATTACCCGACAGTGCTCTGGGCGTATTACCTGCAGTTTCACCAGTAAAAGGTAAAGAGACACTTAGTGGTGTGTGTGTGCGTAATTCCTCCCTGTTCCCAAATAATTTTTATTGTATTAACAGAGTTAACAAACATAGACAAAATCAACAGAAAAGGAAAAGAAAAAAAAGGAGAAATACAGTAGTTTAACAAGGGAGGGGGGGGGAGGGGTCGGAGGGTCACAGGCTCAAAACATACAGTGCAAATGAATACTACATTAGTATTATCCTTAATCCTGTCTAGGAGTCAGTGAAACAGCCTGGGGATAGCTGAACTCACTTCAAGTTAACCCAACATTCGGGCAACCTCTTCAAACAATGCAATGTGCACTCGACATCCAGGGTTCCCAAATCAGCTCCAAATTTTTCCTGGCAGTACTTGACTGAGCTAAAGCTCGCTCATACTGACATGCTAAATTTACCCTCTCAATCACCTCTTTCACTGTTGGGAGGGAGGCACCCCGCCATTTAAGTGAAATCACCGCCCGGGTGGCTATAAGAATGTGGGAGATCACTCCTCTCACGATTCGGGGGATTGAATCAAGTCCGATGTGAAGTGTTGCCATGAGGGGTGAGAGGGGCACCCAAATTCCAGTGACATCAGATATCAAGCGTTCAATCCCCCTCCAGAGAGCAGATAAGTCTGAACATAAGAACCACGCGTGCGACTGAGTACCAATCCCACCGCATCCCCTCCAACACAGAGAGGAATACTGTGGGTCATATCTAGCCACCACAACCGGGCAGCGGTACCATCGCAACTGCGTTTTCTTTAACTGCTCCAAGAGGGTTATGCACGAGGAAACTCTCTTAAGCTCCCTAATGCTCGAGTGCGAATCCTCGAGCTCCAAAGTCACCCCAAGCTCCTTTTCCCAAGTTAACATATATGGCTGTTTTACCTCTGAGTCTAGGGCCTGTATGGCTTTATACATAATCGATATTCCCTTAGAACCAGTTCCCTGTGTCAAGAAATATCCATTAACCCTCCTATCCATGCAGGTTTCCGAGAATGCAGTATTTAAATGAGCGCTGTGTAGAAAGTGTCTTATTTGGAGATATTGATAGAATGTTAACCTAAGTTCTGGGTGGGTTTTGGAGATCTGGTCAAAAGGAATTAGACCCCCGGGTCCCTCAATCTCAGCCATCAAGTGAATACCTGTCTCCCACCACGCCTGAAGGTTCAAATAAGGGACATGGGTTTCAATGGCAAACACAGACAGGGATTTTTAAGAGTTTAGGGGCAAATGATCTCCAAAGATGGAGAGCCGCCCGCATCGTAGGCAGTAGAGCCATAACTGAATTGTCTCAATAAAGAAAAGTCTCAATAGGTAAGGGGCAAGTAACGATTGGAATGTACGGTAATAAGAGTTAGTGAAACCATCCGGGCCCGAGGCACTCAACCTCTTAGTCTGTTTAATGGTTTTTTGTATTTCTTCTAGGGTGAAAGGAGAGTTTAGAAAGGACAGCTGTTCCCCCGAAACCGAGGGGAGATTAACAGAAGCCAGATAGTCCGAAATATCCTGGGTCGTGGGCTGGGGAGTCGAGGGATCCCTATGTAAATTATAAAGGGCAGCATAGTAATTAGCAAATTCGGCTGCTATTTTTGAAGGGTTTCTAACTGGGTTCCCGCTGGAGTTAAGAATATGGTCGATCCTAGATTTGGCCTCCCTTACTTTAATTCTACGGGCAAGCATGGCCCCCGCCCTGTCACCTGCCGAATACCACTTCGTTTTCAGCTTACGCAGGTTATGAGCATACGAGACCAGCATGGCGTCCCGAAGTTTAAATCTAATGGCATAAATTTCAGAGGTGACAGAGGGGGTTACATCCGCCTTGTTAAGGGCCTCCAGAGATTGTAATCTGGACAACAAAGTAAGCCGATCCCCCTCTCTCCTACGGTTTATGATCGCAGCTTGCTGTATGAAGGATCCCCTCAGAACGGATTTATGCGCGGCCCACAGGGTCTCGTCACTGGTCTCACCATTATCATTCAATTGAAAATAAGTAGATATGTCTGAGGAGACCCTTGCCACCACCTCCGCGTTCAACAGAAGTCCCTCATTCAAACGCCACCGGAAAGCAGGGGGCGAGTGGTGTGACAAAGCCATCAGTAGGAAAACCGGGGCATGATCTGACCACGTGATCAGCCCGATCTCTGAAGCAGAACAGCGGGCCAGGATAGCATCATCGATCAAGTAATAGTCTAGTCTGCTGTATGTCTGATGTCGGGGGGAAAAATAGGTATAATCCCGCTCTGCTGCATGGGAGTACTTCCAGTGATCATGATAGTGAAATTCGAGGGCGGGCAACCTGAGCTCCTCCCTCCATTCCCCTCCCCGGTGTGAGCAGTCAAGGTCTCGTTGCATTGGGAGGTTGAAATCCCCACACAGTATCTTGCCCCCTGTTCCATGGAATGGATGGTTTTAAAGGCACGTCTGATAAATTTACTTTGCCCTGAGTTGGGTGCATATATGGAAGCAATCGTGTGAGACACACCATTCAGAGTACAGACCAATATCAACAATCTACCCCCAGGATCAGAGTATTGGTCAAGCAATTTAAAAGCAACCGTGGTTCTGAACATAATGCATATCCCTGCCCTCTTGACCTTATCATTTGCAAAGAATATGTGTGGGAATTGGGGTTATGAAAGTGAAAGTTGTCCGCTTCCAGCAAATGGGTCTCTTGCAGGCAAATTATATCAGCCTTAGAATTCCTGATTTCTCTCCAGATCATAGAACGCTTACCCGGGGAGTTCATCCCCTAACATTAAGCGACATTAACTTTATACTCATAATGTAGTACCCTCCAAAGAACTTCTAATGAACCCTGGGAGTCCAGGGGGCCATCCTGTCATCATTTCCATAAATATCACATGTAATAGACAGTTAATGTATCCCCAGTATAGCGCCGTGTAATGAAGATCTACAGATTGAGACGCTAACTCCAGCAAACAAAGAGCACACAAGTCCTCATATGACAGTTCCGAGCCTGAGCAAAGGGAAATCAGAAAAAAAAAGGAAAAGGGGAAAAATGAAACTGAAAAAACAACAAAAAGTATGCCAGGGCCAGTCACATGGGCCGCAGGCAAATTGCCCAGTGCTTCGGGCATTGAGCAGGAAAAAATGCCTGCTAGAGGGGGCTCAATTCGCCAGGAACACAGTCTCCAAAGATAAAAAAGAGACTGACTAAGAGACCATCCACAGGGCAGTCCCAAGCTCCACTTCAGGTCTTCATCCAGTCTGGAGTTACCTTCCTCTGCGCAGTCGGCTTAGGCATGGTGAATGGGACCTTCCAGGAAGACAGCTTATCCTCTGCTTGTTTCGGTGTGTTGCAGGCCACTGACAGTTCCTCGTAAGAAGTTATCAGGTGCGTCGGATTATATCCCCATTTATAGCGCAGGGATGCCTCTCTGAGGGCGGTAGAAACATGAGCAAATGCCCGGCGCTTCGCCAGGGTAGCCGCCGACAAGTCTGGGAATACTTGGAGCCCCCGAAACTCCTCAGGGAGCATGGGGGGACTCCTCATTCGTTGAACAAATGCATCCTTCGTAGGGAACCTTAACATCTTGGCCAAAATGTCCCTAGGTACAGAAGGATCCAAATGTTTGGGCTTGGGGGTTCTGTGAATCCGTTCAATAGCAAGATCACTTGCAGGTAGGTCAGGGAGCACTGTGGCCAGAAATCGAAGCATAAAAGGAGCCAGTTCTTTGTCAGTGACCTCCTCTGGAACTCCCCGGAGTCTAATATTGCACCTTCTTGACCTATCCTCCAGGTCATATAATTTGTCATAGGCTGCAGTGATCTCAGCACGCAGGGCTATGTTATCATCAACTAGGGCATTTATAGCAGAAGCATAGTCCCCCATTTTATTCTCTACATGAGCTGTTCTGTCTCCGAGAGCATTCAAGTCCCTTCTGAATTCCCCCAGCAGCTCGTTCATGTCCTTTCTTAGTGAGGCTCTAACTGTGGCAAGGAATGCAGACATATCTCCTTTTGTCATCGGAGCTGAGCTGCTGCTGCTATGTGGGGAGCCAGTCTGTCTCTCACCTCTATCAGAGCTGGGGGAGGAGTGGGAGGATCCTGGAGGAGAAGCAGGCGCCATCTTCCCTGCTGCATGAACAGTCTGTCCTCCAGGGAAGAAATCCGGCATGCGCTGTGGAGAAGCCCCCTTGTTGAACCGGCCACGGGTCATCATGGGCACTGCACAGATAGGAAGGCAGCAGAGAGGTCTGTGGAGCTTCAGGGAGCTGCGGTGAGCCGATTTGAGCTGTTAATAGCCCTGTGGACTGGGAGCTCTCAGCTTATGCGACCTCCACGTTCAGCACGCAGGCCACGCCCATTCCTCCCTGTTCTCGTGCTCCTTAGAGACTGTTTCACTATCCATTACCTTGGCCCAAGACCCTACTCCGAACTGCCCACTCAACGCTGCCCCGGAGGCCCAGCTTCACCTGTAGGAAGCTTTACCACCCTTGCCGCAATAACAACACCCTCCGGAGGACTGCAGTGGCGCTGGTGATCCCTCACCAGGTACTACAGGTAACGTCATGAACCATTCTAACTTTATTTAAGAAGTCACCGACCCCCAGAGCCATGGACTTGGGTGCAGTCACCAGTGATAACGTTCCCCTGACACCGTGCCCGAGCTCTGAGTACCCCGGCCAGGGCGGGTCATACGGCTTTCTTCTGGTGTCGCAAAAAGGATCCTGTGCCCGGTACAACCAGGTACTGTGTGCCGTGATTTGAACTGTGTTGTATGTCTGTCAAACTAAGCCGCCATTACCACGCTACAGAGCGGGAAGAAAGAGAGCATGTCAGTCTGAAGAGTGCGAAACCAAAACCCGCCCCTCGCTATGCCGAGTTCACCGAAGCGTCGCGGCTTAGTCCGGAAAATCCAGAACTGATTAACTGTTTAACAGCTGGCTGTAATTCACTAAGGTGGGCCCCAACATGTCTGCCTCGTCCAGCGACGATGATAGTACCTTTGCTGACCCAATGAATTACCCTGAAGCGACTATGGCTGTATCCAGTAGCACCGTCAGCACACCGGGTGCCGTAGCCCCGATCATGCCGATCTCGCTCCCGTACATCCTGGGTGCCAAGTGGTTGCCCCAGTATGATGGCTGTCCCGATACATTAGCTGTCTTCAGAAGAAAAATCACTAGCGTCCTGGACATGTAGACAATGACCGGTCACCAGCGTCCTGCTGTGGTAATCGGACAGTTAACTGGTGCAGCAGAGAAAGTAAGTGAGTCCTGGTCCACCTCTGAACGGAGATCAGTTGCTATAATATTTAACAAGTTGAGAGCTACTTTTGAAGAGTGTAATAAGGCTGACATAAGGATGCGCTTTTATCTTTGCTACCAGAGGCCGGGGGATGATATCAGAATCTATGCCTGGTGCCTGAAAGAAGCGCTGGGCGCCCTTAAACAAGTCAGCCCTGCCAGTGTACCAAGTGATGATAAACTGTTAATTGAGCAATTCACCAGGGGACTATTGTCATTAAGCCACGCGGAAGATGACTTTAGCACTTTAAAGGACATGGCCATAAATGGGTTGTGGCCAGTGGAGACCCCTGAAGCTGCCATCCGACGGTAGTGCAGTGGTGAGGTGCAGGCTACACCAACATCGGTACCCGCACCTGCGGCTGAGAACAGTGTGCAGTCTACTCCACCTGACAAATATGCCTCTTTGCGTGCTGAGATGCATCAGATGAGTAAGAACTTAAATAGAGTCATGGAAGCCCTGCAGCTACAACAAGGGCCAAAACCCGCACCAAAACCATAGCAAAAACCTTAACCGTTGATCCAGCTTGCTGACAGTCCGGAAGATGTCCCGTGGATGAGAGCAAGACAAGCTACAGCGTTCAGAGGAACGACCACCGACTGTTACAGCTCCTCAGGAGACCCCATCTGCCGTCGTTGGAACAGAACCGGCCACATCGCTAGAAGCTGTCCTTTAAACGAGCAGTCCCTGGGGGCCGGACCAAACTTCAGGAGTAACTCAACAGGGCCCAGCCGCCTGGTACAAGACCTTCATCGGACAAAGACCGTTCCTGTCCATTGTACTAGACGGCATCCCAACACCTGCTCTACTGGATACCGGGTCACAGGTGACCACCATCCCCTATATCCTTTACAAAAAGTGCTGGTCAGATGCAGAACTTGAACTACCCGCCTTAGACTTTACACTCAGTACGTCCAATGGTGAACCACTTACTGTGGTGGGAATTAGAGAAGTGCCAATAAAGGGGGGGAGGGTAGAATTGCAAGATCAAGGGATTATTTGTGGGAGCAGAGGCAAGTAATACTCGGGATTCTTACATAATCCTTGGTACTAATGTTGTTAGCAATTGCTTGGGTGAAGTGTTGTCTTTGCTTCAACAGATTGAAAATACTGCCAGACCTGGTCAGAAGAAGGTTATTCAGCTTGAGATAAGAGCCCTCCTGCACCATCAACAGGTAAAACTTACAGGTGGCGAAATTGGTACAGCTTGGGTGACAGACCTGTTTTCTGTTGTAATCTCTCCAATGAGTGAGATGATGATTTGGTGTTGAGCAGCTATAGGTCTAAAGGTACCGTCACAAGCCGCAATCTCGGCTGGCGACGTGTGGCGATATGACGTGCGCACTCACGTTTTTCGTGTCCGCCTCAGATCGCCGATGGCGGCGTCACACTCCCCAATTTCGCTCTGTCGCTTTGTAAATCGCTTCACCTACAGCGGAGCCAATCTTGCCTCATTCCATCCCCGCTTCACACGCCGCAATCACAAAGACAATGTGGCGTACATGTTCAGCGTGGCGAGGAGCTAGGGGTGCCACAGTGGCTTACACTGCGCCCCATACACGCTCATTGGACAACACAACTGCGTTACAATTGGTCAGCCTGCTCTGGAAGGCTAGCTAATACATGATGCTATTGTCTATCTGAGTTTGTCACAAATACACGCTCGTGTCGTCAATTGTGGCTCCTGCAACACACTTTTGAGGCGCCAAAGTGTCACACACGAGCGGTCTTCTGCAGTACAGTGGATTACACTAAGAATGGCTATGTGTGCGTCTGTAGGTGATGGTGGTAAGCTACAAACAACACTATGAACATATGTGCCTGCATTGGTCCACACCATGCCAGAGCTGCCATGGCTGAACTATGTGTGTGCACACATGTTTGCGTGTGTGTACTGAAGTGTACCTACATCCCCCACAAACACCATTGCATTCTCCATATGTGTGGACACGGTCCCACGTGGCCAAACACATCATAATGGACATGTAACACACGGTCACGGCATACAGTGTGGCACAAAGGGCTGGACCTGTGTACTGGACATTAGCAGACAATGCTGCACTGACCCATCAGTACCATTTCACGTATCTCATACCTCTGTGCACAGCATAAAGCTATGTGCAACTGCCTTGTATTGAAAAGTAACGACAGATACAGGTAGTTTAGTTATTTTTTTTTTAGTAGTACTTTTTGTGCACAAAAAAGGAATTATAACAACACACACAAAACATTTAAAACACAAGTGTCAACATCACACAAATAAATAGAAAAGGATGATAAAGAATGGCCATACCCAAACATTTCACAGTACAGAAAAAAAACCAAACAACTAACTAACTAACCGACTAATGTTTAAGCACCCAAAGTAAACAAAGCACCACCATAATCCTCCTGGTGCAGCCACCCTGGTTACTCCACCCTCCTTTCTGATGTTACTGCCTGACAACACCAGCCATCCTACACCTGCTGATTCTGCCAGGCCACTGCCCCAGGGCCATTAAAGTAGGAGCAGTATGCGTATCTGCTGCTCCTGGCATCTTGCTGACTCAGACCGTGGCTCAGCGGCTGGAGTGACGCCACACCATGGTCGGCAGCACGCTAATCCCCTGTTGTGGGGTACACAGAATCCACATAACTTGCTGGTGTGTATGATGACTGATCCCTACGACGCAGGAACTTTTGCAGCACACAGCAGGCCAGCACTACCATATTGATAGATTCCAGTTTCGTATGAAATACGCGGAATCTATTGGCCATAATCCCGAACGCATTTTCAACCACACAATGAGCCCGGGATATTCGGTAATTGAACATGCACTGCTCAGAAGTAACCGTCCTCTGGGGATATGGCCGTAGTAGGTGAGCCTGAAGTGGGAAGGCTTCATCCCCCACAAACGCAAAGTTGAGATGACCGGTTGTCTCATCATTTGAGGGCAAGTTCAGAGCACCTCTCATTAGGTCTTCAGCCAAGGAGCTGTGTGCAAACACACCCCCATCTGAGACACGGCTGTTCATGCCAACGTCCATGTAGAGCAGTGGTGGGAAACGTCAGGCCCCCGGACCGGGTCCGGCCCGCCATGTTACCTGATTCAGCCCGTGGCCACTTTGCTTTTATTTGTAGCGCGGTCCCTTTAAATCAGCAGCGGTGCGTGCCGGAATTGTCTCCGACCTGAAACATAGTCAGCGTGAGGCGTTCTGTGAAGCAGGAGCCTCTGCACTGTCCAGCTCAGCTCCCGGAAGGATTACAATCACCTCCTGCTTATCTTAAATAAACAATTCCTCCACCTTGGGAAGTCCGTGAGTAAATCTAAAGGTGTCAGATAAGTAAATAAATAAAGTGTCTGCTCTGTGATCGTCGGCTGTGCATGGATGAAAACTGTCAGCAGTATAAGAAGGAGCTGCATCCAGAAACATAGCCAAGGGAGGGAGATAAAAATCATGTGAAGCCATGTTAAAATCATATATGTCCACATTGATTTTTATCTACCTTCATTTGGATGTGTTGCTGGATCTCTTTTTGTACCTTGTACTTTGTGTACCTGTGTGTCTTATACTTCAGGCCCTGTGTACCCATGTGCCATATGCCTCAGGCTCAGTGTATCCATGTTCTGTGTACCCATTAGTTGTATGACTCTGGCCCCATGTACCTGTGTGCCATATGCGTCCGTCTCAGTGTACCCATGTACTGTACGCCTCAGGCTCAGTGTACCCATGTGTCGTACACCTCAGGCTCTGTGTTTCCAAGTGCCGTATGCCTCACGCTCATTGTACCCATGTGTCGTATTCCTTGTGCTCCGTGTACCCGTGTGCCGTATACCTCAGGCTCTGTCTACCCATGTGCCATATACCTCTGGCCCTGTGTACCCACGTGCTGTGTACCCTATGCTCTGTGTACCCATGTGCTGTATACCTCACGCTCCGTGTAACCATGTGCTGTATACCTCAGGCTCTGCCTACCCTTGTGCCTTCTACCTCAGGCTCTGTCTACCCTTGTGCTGTCTACCTCAGGCTCTATCTACCCATGTGTAGTATACCTCAGGCCCCAGAAATGGGGTTAGGCTACCTTCACATTTGTGTTTGTGTCTGCATGCAGAGGGCATGCAGACACAAACGCAGTGAAAGCAGGGTCATTTTTGTTCATACTGATGTGTCCGCAGCGGAGAATTTCCGCCTGCGGACACATCACTATGGAGCCCGGCCAGCCAATCGGCACGCTCGGGAGGCGGGCCGGAGACAGAGATCAGCGGCAGAGATCTCCTCCGGGCCCCTGGTAAGCTCCGACCGTTGTCAGCGGGCAGAAACATCTGATCTGACAGCTGTTTGAATCTCCTGCACCGACACAGAGAGGAGATGTCGGCGCGGGAACATTCAAACAGCTGTCAGATCAGCTGTTTCTCCTCACCGACACCGCCAGCAGATGTAAGTTTAGCAATGTTTTTTAAGTTAATAAATTTATACGGCCCTCGAATGATATTCTAAATTTCCAAATGGCCCTTTGCAGAGAAAAGGTTCCCCACCCCTGATGTAGAGGAACTCATAATGAACATCCACCAGGGCCATGAGGACCACGCTAAAATATCCTTTATAATTAATATCCAAGAAGCGCGTATTGGGGGGTTGCATGTTCCTCATGTTCTTACCATCCAATGCACCTCCGCAGTTTGGAAATTGCCATCGATCAACAAAACCTCTGGCAACATCCATCCATCCAGCGGGGGTTGTTGGTAACTGCATGTAGGATGGCAGCAGACAACTCACAATGGCCTCACACGTCTCGGGCATCAGGCGGCTCAGCAGTGGCCGTGAGACTGCTGCAGAGTATTGCAGGTCTGTCCTCGAACGACCTGTTACCAGGAACCTCAAAGTTACAGCCAAATGATCCTCAGGTGGCACAGCTCGATGCATCAAAGTGTCCTGTTGGGCTATCAATGGCTTTATATGTTCCAAGAGGAATGTGAAAGATTCCTCGAACATACGGAGATAGTTCCTGAAATCATGCGGACTACTATCCTGCAGCTGATGAAGCAGGTGCATGTAACTCAGGTTGTCCCATTGCCGGAGCCAATCCCGAACCCACACACGCCGTGGTCTGCGAGCTCGTAACCTCTCAGCTCTCTCCTCCAGCCACAAGTCCTCTTCCACCAAGGCAAGAGCCACGATAACATCTCCATCAGGGTCCATGATCATCTCACGTACCAACCCCTGCAAAAGGAACAAAAAAAGCCTATCATCAAAAGAACACGTTATCAAGCATCAAAAATAACTCTACCTCCTTCCCTACACATCTCCTAGCCAGTTGCCCACATCCTAGCAGACTCTGCTCATAAGGCCACCCACATAGATATATTGCACTATTGAACGGTCACAAACAACATTACACTACCTCACAAGAACACCTTTTATCACTACACCCATGGGCCTCCTCCACAACTATATCTCCATCGTCCAAATTGTGACATCATTACCATACCCCATATAGCTGCCCATAATGTATATTTACTACCACAAGACCTAAGAAAATACAAAGCTCAACCACACATACAGATGCTTGTTAACAATTAAATAGAAGAACATGCTAAACGTACCAGACAAATCATCAATGAACGCGCCATCTTCTGGGGCGGCTGCGGGCTGCAATTTGCAGCGGGGGGTGCCCAGAAAGCTTGGGCCTCCCTGCGCTGCAGATTCCAGCCCCCAGCTGCCTAGCTGTACCTGGCTGGACATAGAATTTGCGCGGAGCCCCACGCATTTTTGTTTTTATTATTTCATGGAAAAAAAATGACGTGGGCTTCGCCGTATTTCTGATAACCAGCCGGATCCAGCAGGCAGCGACGGGCTGACCCCAACCCCCAGGTGCCTATTTGTACCTGGCCGGACACAAGAATATAGGCGAGCCCCCTTTTTTTATTATTTCATGAATTTCATGAAATAATAAAAAAAAATGCGTGGGGCTCCGCGCAATTTCTATGTCCAGCCAGGTACAGCTAAGCAGCTGGGGGCTGGAATCCGCAGCGCAGGGAGGCCCAAGCTTTCTGGGCACCCCCCGCTGCAAATTGCAGCCCGCAGCCGCCCCAGAAGATGGCGCGTTCATTGAAGCGCCATCTTCTGGCGCTGAACCCCGCTCTTCCAGTGGCCCTGGTGGCGGGTGGCTCACTGGGTAATAAAGGCATTAGGGCCAGCTTTGTATTATCAGCTGGCCCTAAGCCCAAAATTTATGGCGGTCACGCCAATATTAGACATGACCGCCATGAATTTCCAGTAATCAATAGAAAAAAAACACAACAGAGAACATTTTTTTATTAAAAATAAAACAAAAAAGACATTAGGGACTCCATCTTTATTTAAAAAATCCTCTTCCGTCCGACATAGTCCAAAACGCAATCTCAGCTCTGCTACATCCCTGTGCATAGACACACAGGGATGTAGCAGAGCTGAGAACTGACTAAACAGTCAGGGTTCAGCTCAGGTCATTATGACCTGAGCTGAACCCTGCTGTCAGCTCGACTCGCTCTGCTGCCGGAGGTTTCCCGAGCGGTCACCGAAGTTAATTTATTTACTGCTTCTGTCAGCGCTCGGGAATCTCTGGAAAGAGCAGCAGAGAGGTGGGGAGCGTGTCTGCGGCCGGCGCCGGCGGAGGCAGCGGTAAGTAGCCGGCCGGTCCGGTGCATCCCCCCCCCTCTTCCCCCCTCACCCCACCTTGCCCTCCAACCCCCCCCCCCCCCCTTCAATCCTTTTTTTTTTTTTTTTTTTTTATACTATTCTTTAAAAGCCAGCGGCTTTTTGCCGCTGGCTATAAAAGAATAACATGGGGAATGGCAGGTTTTTCCTCTGCTGCCGGACCCCTTATAGGGTCCGGCAGCAGAGGAATCGCTGCAATACTCGTTCCCCATTAATTTACATTGGACTCGCTAGACTCACAACGAGTAGCGAGTCCTGGACTCAGACTCGTTAGAGTCTAGCGAGTCCGAGTAATTTAGGATTCACCCATCTCTAGTGTTGATAAGGCCGATCTTCACAGGCAGCCATTCCCAAGCCACATGGGCCACTCTACATCTCAGTATCGCCAGAATTCTTCCATTCTGTCTGGTAAAGGCCAGTACTATGTGCCCACATTTCATATTTCCACTAAACCAACCACAGAGGCCTCCTTGGTACATGAGCTGAGGACATGGTGGTACACTGTGCACAGCAGGGAGCTGAGGACATGGTGGTACACTGTGCACAGCACTGAGCTGGGGACATGGTGGTACACTGTGCACAGCACGGAGATGAGGACATGGTGGTACACTGTCTGTGCACAGCACGGAGCTGAAGACATGGCGGTACACTGTCTGTGCACAGCACGGAGCTGAGGACATGGCGGCACACTGTTTGTGCACAGCAGGGAGCTGAGGACATGGTGACACACTGTCTGTGCACAGCATGGAGCTGAGGACATGGTGGTACACTGTGCACAGCAGGGAGCTGAGGACATGGTGGTACACTGTGCACAGCAGGGAGCTGAGGACATGGTGGTACACTGTGCACAGCACGGAGCTGAGGACATGGTGGTACACTGTGCACAGCACGGAGCTGAGGACATGGTGGCACACTGTCTGTGCACAGCACGGAGATGAGGACATGGCGGTACACTGTCTCCCGCCGCCTTAAAATCGGTCCATTTCTCATCCAGGAGAGTCGGACGAGTCACATCCATTTTTTGGTCCGTTTGGCAACTGCTGTGCGACTGGTCGACATTTCTCTCAGATCACATCCGTGTGCAATCTATTTTTTTGCTCAGCAGCTATTTACTGTAGAATCATTTACAGGAACATTTTACAGTTGTCTCAGCTGCAGAATGAAAATGTATTCGTGAAAAAAACATGTCCGACTCGGATGGTCCGTGTGATGTCCATGATTTTGTCAGACCCATAGACTTGCATTGGCGAGTCTCGGTGTGAATCGCAGACTGTCGCAGCAAGTTGCGACTTTTTTCTCATCCTGAATCTGGATGAGAAAAAGCGTCCGACACTCGTCATTGTGCTCTCAGATATTCATTACCATTGGTATGACTGCAATATGATGAAATCACGCATTGCACTCATCCGAGTTTCACGCCAGTGAGTCTGTACCCTAATAATAAAATCCATATAGTAATTCTACAATGTCTGCTGGACATTTTATGGGGAGGGTGTATGGCTCAGTTAGTACACACCATACTTCTTGTTATTAACCAGTTAATGCTCTCTTGTCCACCGCACTGCAGTGTCAAAAGAAGATGACAGCGAGACAAGCCACAACATGGCATCAGAGAGCCCCTGACCTCGAAATTGGATATCCTCAGATCCTGGTATTGTGACATCGTATTAAGAATAATATTTTTTGCACTTATATTACACTATGAACTCCACAGCACTTTACATACATCATCAACACTGTCCCCATAGGGGCTCACAATGTAAACATCCTATCAGTATGTCTCTGTATTGTGGCTGGACAAACCTTTTATATGTACTACATGATGAAATGTGGGGGGAGAAGCTACAAGATTGTTTGTGACGGGGAAGGGGCCTCAATGGGGGAGGAGTCATGATGGGGGAGGAGCCATGACAAGGGGGGGGCGACCACTGACAGTGCCTAGGGCAGCAGGAACTCCAAATACGGCCCTGCATACACAAGCTAACTACCAGACCACCTGTCATTGCTAGTGCTGGACATGGATTGGCCACACAGAGTAGGATGTGACCTGATATGTACATGTATGTGTTTTGGTAACACACTGTTTTTTTTTTTGGCAGATGGCTGAGAGTCCTGATTTTGTGCGTGACCTCCTAGCCATGTACCAGGACCATGAATGGCTGAGGCGGGTTGCGACGCTGGACTATAAGAATAAGCCGGCGAGGGCTGTGGCCCACGGGCACCTTGTTGAGCTGGCAAACCGGCTCAACCAAAGTAAGACCTGGACGGTGCCGATGGTTGTGGAAAAAATCAAGCGCCTGCGCACCGTGTTTACAAAAGAACATAAAAAGCTGTTGACGGCTCAGTCCGGGGCTGGAGCTGAGGAGGTCTCTAAGCCATGTCTGTGGTATTAGGACCACCTCATCTTCACCCTGGGCCAGGAGGCTTATTGGTCAACACGGTGCAGCAGCCGCCTTGCCGAACCATCTTCGACCACAAGCCAAGAGCCTGCCCCGTCACAGGAGGTGCGTAATTGTTGTTTGGCTACCTATGTCCACACCTTGGTGGTTGCACTGATGTGTGGGTTGGTGGACATGTAGAAGGTACAATCATGTTGTAGTTTCACCATTCTTCTGTGTGTACTGCTGTGTGTTGGCTCGTGGCTTTTGGCACAGATTGTGCTGTGTTATGTTGGGGCACTTGGCATATCAATTTGGAGCCTCAGGTGAGCACAGAGCACTGGTCTACTTCTTTCTTCATCTCAGTTTCCAACCCTGCTACTGTTGATTTTGGTCTTTGGCATGCTCACATATGCGCCATCTGGTGCTGGGTGGTTGGTTGTGGTAATTGATGTCAGTACATTGCTACTCTTGTTAATTTGTTTTTTTCTATGTTTGGTTTACAGGCCCCTCATGAGTCTGACTCCAGTGCAGAGGACCCAACCGCCGGCCTGGCTCCACTCTCATCATTTTTGGTGGAGCAGGTGCCTGATCCCAGTTGTGGGGGGCTGTGCCCAGGGCCCAGCTCAGGGATACAAAGGTGTCACACACCTGCCTCACCCAACACTGAGCTGGGTACCTGGGCAAAACCGGTCCTATTGGACAGAGAGAGGATCCCCGCCACTTCAATCGGGCACATGGCCAGTGAGTGGGTGTGCCGCTTGGAGCCGGAGAAACGTGCCATCGCCATGAGGGCCATCATTCGGGTCCTGGAAGCGGGTGTTAATGGGGCACTGAGATGGGGTGGGTGGTTACATTGCCATCCCCAAGAAAACACCCCCAGTGCCCCCTGTGCCCCAACAACCCATGGCTAGAGGTCACCAAAATCAGGATCCTCCACGTCCCCCACGAAGACTTCAGCACAGAAAGGCCCCCAATATGTGGGAGTACGGGGATGGGGGGAGGAGCCTTTGTCTGATCCAGCCGAGGACGAAGAAGCAAGACGCTACTTGGCAATGCACTACATTGCGTACTTGACTTTTTAGTTGTTTTTTTTTAGTTAAAACCAAGTGTGTTGGTATTTTAATTTTGTGGTAATAAACCAGACTTTGATTTCCCATGCCTACGTCCACATATGTATCAGGTTCAGCAGTATGGTTGTGTGTGTAGTGTGTTGTGGGTGTAATGGTGATGTTTGTGTGGCACAAGGAGATGCCTCATGTCCACAATAACATAGTTGGGACATTGTAGCTGACAAGAGCCTATCCCTAGATGACATGTGTGAGTATTGAGAGATTGCGAGTCTTCTGTGGCCAACATTGGCGAGTATGTTTGGGTCTGTGTGTTTGTTAATGTGGGTGTGATATTGGAGACATTGATGTAAAATAGGGCTTCATCCGTGTAGAAATAGTACTGTATGGTTAGATCTTTATCATGTCACAATGCACACCTACACAAATTCTTTAGTCGTGTGTTGTGTTTTCAAATTTCACCTCCCAAAGGTGTCCCTATGTGTGTTCAGACAAGGGATCAGACAGTATGTTGGTTTGCACTCACATTTGTTTGCAAAACTTGTTTTGTCAATGATGTTTTTTCCGATTAGTTGTAGACAAACCATACTACCCACTTTTCCAATGTGGGATACTATAAGAAAAGAGGCCAACGGGGCCTAAAAAACAAGGGTGCCAACATGGCAAAAGTCAAAAACAACAGGTCCAACATGGACAACAACATACAAGGGCCATTGGCCACATTATTGGGGGGAATATGGTGGAGTAGGGGCAATGGCAGACTGGGCTGCCTGGAGGCACAGTATCATTGCACCCAACTGGTCCAGATGTTGCTGGCCTTCTCGGTGGGCACGTTCCAGGTGCTGTTGTGCCTCCCTGTGTGCCTGCAGTAGGTCATCAATAGTTGGTACACCTGTATGGGAATAAGGACATTAGTCAGTGACATGTGTAGGTGTGGGTGGGTGTGTGATGTCATTGGTCAGGATTTTACTTACGTAGCAGATCCCCATCCCGGTTTCCATCTTGAGGAGATGGTGATGCGCTGACAGCGCAGCCTGCAGGGCGAGCTCTTGCCCCTTGACAAATAAGGGAAATAAAAACAACATCATGACTCACATACTGATGTCAGGGACACACACCAACATGTATATTACAAAGCTTGGAGCCCATTGCCAACACTTACCACCAATCCCAACTCCAGCAGGCTCCATGTCACTGTGTGGGGCCTGGGAGCTAGAGATGCTTGGGGGGGGGGGGTTGAGCCTGGGCTTGGGTTATGGAGCAGGAGGAGCGGGCTTCCTGATCCCATGGGTCCTGGGCTGGCTTCTCCCGAGGGTGGGATCCCTGGTGGTGAGGGACTTCCTGGGCCCTCCAGGGAAGGTGAGGGTGGGGTCCCGGGGGGTGAGGGACTTCCTGGGCCCTCCAGGGAAGGTGAGGGTGGGATCCCGGGTTGTGTAGGGGACCGTCGGCCCTCCTCAGACGGTGAGTCCTCCTCATCTGTAATATCAAAATTGACAAGACACCGATTTTAGAAAAGGAACACAACATAGGACAAACACGTACTGTGTGTGTATCAATGTCATTAGGGCGTGAAGCCTAGCCTAAAAGGTTTGGGTCTTGAGCGACCCTATGGTTAGGGGCCAGTCTGTTTTTGGACATGACCACAACACCAGTGAGCACATATTTGGGGTGTAAAACACCCTTGGATTAGCAGAGGATGGATTTTTACACAAAACACAAGAGCAGACAGTAAGCATCTGGCTGTGCCACCTTGGGGGCAAACACATAGCAGTCAGCTTGTAGTCACTTTTCCGGATTGTGATCAATGTCTTGTGAAATGCTATGCGTCAGAGTTAGCACATATGTGCTGCCAGGTGTGATGTGGCCCTTCAAATTAGCATTATTATGTTGTGGTCAACTTTGCTGTCATTACACACCTATGTTCGGCCACACACAAGTCAAGGACCACTATAGCGGTCAGCATTAAAAAAACATATGAGTGTATTCTGCACCTTCATGTTGCAGTGTGACCAACATGCAAATGTACATTGGTGACAGCTCCACATGCTTGTTTATGTCACACTATGTGCCATGGCACAATACTACACGATGGTTGGGTAGTGTTTGGAGTAGGATGATTGGCATGTGTGTGTTTGGTATTGCCACATACTCACCACGCAGCCTGGCAATCCGGGCACGAATGTCCACAATCCGCCGTGGGAACTTGTGTTTCAGGTCCGCCACCTTTTATTGTATCTGCTTGCGGGTCCTCTCCACACGCACTATCCAGAGCAGGGCCTGCTGGATTTTGCGCAGGATACTCTGCTTGCGCAGCCGTGAGTGTCGGTGACGCTGGTGGCACCAGTAGTCATGCTGGTCACACAAGTCGATGAGGATGACAAGTTCTGCCACACCCCATGTGGCAGCGCGCTGTGCGGCCGCCATGACTGTTGTACTATGTGCAGGGGAGGGGCAGGCACCTGGCAGGCAGGGAGGAACGAGCAGACACGTGATGACATCACCACGCACACTGGTGCCGCCAAACAAGGTTGAGGGTGGTAACAAGGAAGACGTCCGCAGAGTGGGAGCAGTAGAATGTACCCAGAAGCGTCACCAAATTCACACACGTAGGGTGATTGTAGTGCGGAGCCCATGGCACCCATCTATGATGTGTAGCCTGACATCTGAGCTGTCATGTGTGGCACTATACTCCACACAGCGCAACTTAATACACGCAGACAACATAACATGCGCTATTCTATGGTGCGCGTAATTGCACCAAGTTTGCGGACGGTTGTGTAGCTGAAGATGTGCGTGTTGCTGAATGGACAGCTCTTCAAATATGGCGCGGTGTCAACTGACAGCCAATGGGAACACAGTAGCCCACACCAATCATCTGAGAAGGGGCGCGGACTACAGCATGCTGAGGCACGCCTACGGGAAATCACAGAAATCGGTCTTTCCATCACTATCGCTCTGTCACACGCCAAAACATGAAAATATCACCTTGCCAATTGCGCCTGATCACTGAGCACTGTTCAGGAATCAGGTGACGGCCGATTTATCGCCGCGAAATCGGACAACCACACGCTGCAACCATGAGGCAATTTCACGGCAATTTCACCGGGGCGACACATCGCCTTTCAGATCTCCAGACGAGATTGCGGCGTGTGACAGTACCTTAAGAGGGCAGGACTATCAAGCATTAGTGGAGCCCATCAGCACAGAACATAGACCTACACTCTTGACAGCAAGGGGGTGGTCAATGTACACAATGGGAGAGTACCAGTTTTCATCTTAAACTGTGGCAGTGAAGAGGTCAAATTACCCAGGTATACCACTGTTGCTAATTTGTACACAGTAAATAACAATGAGGTCAAGGCAGTGGGACCCTTACCCCAAGCTAATTGGGCAGAACCTGATGATACGACGGGGCCACTGGAGGACTGGTGCCAGCAACTCCATGTAGGAACTGACACCACTCCTGTGTACGAAAAGCAAGGTGTTTACCGGGTAGTCAGAGAATTTGAGCAAGTGTTTAGTAAGCATCCACTTGACTTTGGTAGGATAAAAGGGGTACAACATTATATCCCCACATGAACACATCCACCTGTCAAGGAGCGATACAGGCCTATTCCACCTGCACACTATCAGAAAGCCAAAGAAATGTTACAGGACATGAAGGACGCAGGGGTTATACGAGGTAGTTGTAGTCCTTGGGCAGCCCCATTGGTCCTAGTCAGGAAAAAAGATGGCAGCATGAGAATGTGTGTAGATTACAGGCAAATAAATCGCATAACACATAAGGATGCTTACCCGTTACCTTGCATTGAGGAATCCTTAGCTGCTTTGAAGTCTGACAATTACTTCTCTACCTTAGATCTCACTAGTGGGTATTGGCAGGTGTCCGTTGCAGAGGAAGACCATGAGAAGACGGCGTTTACAACACCTATGGGCCTATGTGAATTTAACAGCATGCCATTCGTACTATGTAGCGCACCCGGAATGTTCCAGAGGTTGATGGAGAGTTGCCTGGGGCATAAGAACTTCGAGACGGTACTGCTTTACCTGGATGACGTGATCGTGTACTCTAAGACCTATGAAGCGCACATAGCTCATCTAGGAGAGATGTTTGAAGCTCTGTCCAAATATGGGATGAAGCTGAAGCCATCCAAATGCCACCTGTTAAAGTCGAGAGTTCACTACCTGGGACACATAGTCAGTGCTGAAGGAGTGGCCCCTGATCCAGACAAAGTAACAGTCATTAAGGAATGGCCGGAACCCAAGACCTTGAAGGAGGTACGTCAGTTCTTGGGGTTGGTTGGCTACTATTGGAGGTTTACAAAGGAGTACACGAAGAAGTCAGCTCCACTGCAAAACCTCTTAGCAGGCCAACCCAAGAAGGGCAAGTCTAGAGATCCTGCCTTGGAGTATGGCAACGAACAAGAAGAGTCGTTCCAGATGATAAAAGAGGCCCTAACAGGAGAAGAGATCCTCGCTTATCGGGACTACAATCTTCCATTCCTCCTATATACCGATGCCAGCAATGTGGGATTAGGAGCGGTGCTCTCTCAAAGGCAAGAAGGCAAGGAAAGAGTGATTGCCTACACGAGTAGAAAGCTTCACTCCACAGAAAGAAACCCGGAAAACTACAGTTCTTACAAGCTGGAGTGCCTGGCGTTGGTATGGGCTGTTACCAAGAGGTTTAAACATTACCTGGCATCTAGCAAGTTCACTGCCTATATGGATAGCAATCTGCTGACCTACATGGAGACTGCGAAGTTTGGAGCCATGGAACAGCGATGGATGGCCCAATTATCCAACTACCAGTTCATCATCAAGTACCGGGCTGGGCATAACAACGGCAATGAAATAACAGCGGCGTGCAGCCGCCAGTGTCTGGTTGCCAGATCCTCCCGGGTCGGGGCAATCCGGCCCCATAAGCTCCCATGTTAGGGAGCGCTGGATTGCCCTGGCTCCGGGAGAATCCGGCCAAATCCGCAATCCGGCAAATTGGGGAGATTTTTCTCCCCGGACAAAAAAATGATTGCAAGCATCATTTTTGTGTCCGGAGAGAATAATCCGTATTCCCCCGGAGTGTCCCGGAGTGATGAAACCGGATGGCATAGAGCTGCCATCCGGCTCCATAGGCTGCTATGGGGCCAAAAACCGGTCCGGGGCTGTCTGGTTTACACCGGACAGTCCGTGATCAAAAAAATCCGTGGTGTGAAGCCAGCCTTAGTCGACATCTACAACCACATTCCAGTGAGTTCTACAAACTGTACACCCGCTTACCTCATGATAGCCCGTACAGAAAGATTACCTGTAGATCTAGAACTCGGAGTTGTAGAACCCAAAGAAGATGCTTCCAAGCCCAACTGGAACGTTAACCATCTAGAACAATACAGACAGGTTCAAGCTTGCGTTGAAGACAACCTTGAAAATGCTCGAGAAAAACAAGAAAGGGACTTCAACAAGAGTGCACCAGCAGAACCCATCTTACCTGGAAGTGTTGTTTTGTTGTTTTTAAGAGAAAGAGGAAGAAGCATACGTTAGATGATCAGTGGGAACAAGAACCCTACGTACTGTTAGAATCTAACCTTAACAACAGCAAAGTCTGTCTTATCAGTAAAAACGGCGGAAAAACTACACAAACAGTGTCAAGAGATCATCTGAAAAAGTGTCCAACAGAATGGGAAATCAGAACTTTCCAATATATTCTGAAGAAGAACCGGAACCTGAAGAAGACCCAACTCCATGTGAAAAACCAAAAGAAAATGTTATATCCACAATCTTAGGAGATTTCCCGGAGGATTGGCCTCCACAAGATGGAGCAATTTTAGTGCCCTTGCTCAACTTTTACCTGCCCCAAGAAGAAGTGCAAAGAAGTCAGGAAGAAATACCTGTTGCAAGAGAATATGAGGATGCTGCAATCGGTGCACCTGCTAGCCCTGTAGTGAGACTAAGGCCACACAGACGTTCACCTGATTTACCTTCATCACGCCCTGCATTACCTACATCACCTGAGACACTGACACCTGTATTGCGCAGCTTTAATAGGTGCACACAAGGTCAACCCCCATCTATGTATGGAGAGTGGGCACAATAGAAGCATAAATCCATACATAATGAAAGGTAACCTGTAAATAGGAGCACTTGTAAACATGTAAATAGTAGTGTACAGAAGGGTGGAGGAACTGGGCCCAGACCCATGCACATTAAGTTAGAAACAGAAAAGTGCCTGGGGTGGAGGGGTACCAGGTCTCCTAAGCCGAGACACCCATAGGAAAATGTTGTGGTCTGAAAATGTGTGTTTTATTGAAAAAATGTGGACTTTGAAAGACTTTTCCCTTTTCTTACCTGGAGCATACAGAGACTTTACTGTATAGACTCTTCGGACCAACCTTTTCCTTGGAACTTTTACCCACTTTGTATGAGTACATTTTAAAAGACCATAGTCACAGGACTGATTGTGACACCAAACTTTTTTTTTTAAAAAGCCTGCGGTGGATGGGCTAGCACCGTACGGACTTTACCTGTTTTACCATTTGTCAGTGGTTTTTGTAATTTTTTCAATTTTTGAGACCAGTTTACCAGTTGTTATTGTTGAAAATGTTATTGCTTTGTTGAAAACAAAATGTCTCAGTCCAGGAGTACTGATATTAACTAGGGGGGAATGTGGCGCCCTGCTCCCACAGGTAACTACAGACTTCCCTAGTGCATGACTGGATTTCCACAGAGGGTACCACCTACAAACAACACCTTCCACCCCAGCACAGTAGGGGGATCCCAACTCGCTGACCTTAGACGAGATCCCCTATAAATACTGGTGCTGGGGGGAGGAGTTAGTCAGAGTGTGCAGATGCTAGGAGAGCTGCGAAGACGTCCTGGTGTGTGGTGCCGTGTTAGGCCCGAACCAGTGACCCGGAGTAGCCCTTCTGCCGTCCAGCCAGGCCCAGGAGTGGGATCGGAAGGCAAGGAGTACAGAGAACAGTGGGAGTAGATGTGCCAATGGAGGTTTGCCCAATTAAACACCGGACTTCGGGGTCCACAACTGCAGTAGTGATTCAAGCCAGCAGAAAACCTCAACATCCTGTGGAGACTTCAGTCACCCTGTCCCCCTGCGTCCTCAACATTAAGGGAGCCAGACACCGTAGTGAGGAAAGGGCAACAGTGATCATCGAGGGTAACCCACAGACCGCACAGGAGGAGAGAGAGAGAAGTGAGGAGGCCAGCCAGGTTATACAAGTGTACGGGCTTCAACAACAGGAGAGAGAACTTAAGGAGCCCTTATACCCACTCTCTGTGGAAGTTCAGCTGTGCATCTGGTCACCTGACGTATTACCTGTAGTTTCACCAGTAAAAGGTAAAGAGACACTCGGCGGTGTGTGTGTGCATTATTCCTCCTTGTTCCCGTGCTCCTTAGAGACTGTTTCACTATCCATTACCTTGGCCCAAGCCCCTACTCCGAACTGCCCACTCAACGCTGCCCCGGAGGCCCAGCTTCACCTGTAGGAAGCTTTAACACCCTCCGGGGGACTGCAGCGGCGCTGGTGATCCCTCGCCAGGTACTATAGGTGGTGTCACGAACCATTCTAACAAAAATTTTAATTAAGAAGTCACCGACCCCAGAGCCACGGACTCGGGTGTAGCCACCAGTGATAGCGTTCCCCTGACACCGTGCCCGACCTCTGAGTACTCCGGCCAGGGTGGGTCACACACATCCATCCATGCACGCACACATCCATGCATGCACACATCCATCCACCCATGCATGCACCCATCCATCCACCCATCCATCCATCCATCCATGCACCCATGCATGCACCCACTCATCCATCCATCCATTCATACTTACCTCATCCACCGGTGAGGAGGAGGAGCCCGGCAGAGGAGACGGGGCCCACATCATCGCAGAGGAGGCTGGCCGGCAGGTGCACCGGCAGGTGCAGCCCGCCGGGAGGTGAGGGGGGGACACGGGGCACAGGGGGGGGTCAGCTTCCTCAGTGCCCTCCTTGATCGCACCAGGAGGGGGCTGATGAGGCTGACTGGTGGGTGCAGACCGCCGGCGGATGACTGTTACCGCTGGGAAGGGGTGGAGGAAAGGATCGGGTGGGGTCTCATCAGCCCTGGAACGGGATGGGGAGGGCACCTGCCAATCTGCCCGTCCAGATCTGATTGGAGAGCTCCAATCAGATCTGGTGGGGTTACTCTCTCTGATTGGCAGTTTCAATTTCAACTGCCAATTATAGTGAGTTTAGCCACAGGGGGCTAAGCCACCCTTCCTAGGCTAAAGTATGGGTCATTGCAATCCTGCAGGTCCGGTGACTTGTCACTGAGCCAGTCACCAGAGCTGCAGGAACGCAAAGAAGCCATGACGTTATAGAGACGTCATAGGTCGGAAACGCACCGACTTTTATGACGTCTCTATAACATCATATGTTGGGAAGGGGTTAACCTTTCCCTACTCAATCCAAAATCTCTTACTCTACTCTGATTTTGTTCTGTTGCTTCAGCTCTGAAAAGAGCTATTGTTTTGTGGTATTATGGAGCTAGTGACCAGCTGCTTTAAGCTGTCACTGCTCGAATATCTCTCCCTCCCTATTCTACACTGACCTAGTATCATTATCTATCTAACATAACGCAAGGACTCACAACGGCTATGAGGGATTCATAATGTGATTCCAGTCATACCATTTTCTATAGTATTTGTTTAGTAAGTTGTTCCTGAGAGCAAACGCATGTTCGTAAGTGTTATGGCAAGCAATTTTTTCAACTAAGTGTTCAATGTTAGGGGGAAGAGGGTCTCTCCATTTAGCTGCAATAGTATTTTTTGCTGCGAGAAGGATATGTGCTATTATAGGTCTATATTTGTTTGGTAGATCTTCAAGGCCTAGCAGCAATACTGCTAGTTCTGGAGTGAGTTTCAGATTTAGGCCTGATGAGGCATCACCTTCATATCTGATATTTTAAATGACAAACAAAAACTAGAACCCTTCTTAATACTAAAAAACAAATACAAACTCAACCACGCAGAGGAAGCTACATGGAAAAAAATTGAAAATCTCATTAAAACTCATAAATTGAACTTCTTTCTGCCACATAATCTAGTACAAATGCATAAATTCCCACAAGCCCAAATTTTCTGGAAAACTGGCCACATCTATCAGAATTTTAATCAAGACTCTATCTTCCAACAAGCTACCAACATCACAGCTTGGGAAAAGGATCTTAAAATAAATATCTCTCCTGATGTGCTTCAAAAAAACTTTGAAACTATATACAGATTTATCCCTTGTGTTTCTCTATTAGAAACACAATACAAGATCTATTCTCGGTGGTACTTTACACCAGTTAAGCTCTCCAAAATTCAAGAAACTAACTCTCCCCTTTGTTGGAGAAATTGTTTGCATAATGGTAATCTTACTCATATTTTCTGGGATTGTGCAGTACTTAATTCTTTCTGGTCAGGAGTTGAATCTCTTCCTTTACTTTAATGCAGGCGCCGGGTACAATGTGTGCAAGATGGTGGCGGCAGGGCCTAAATAGACCGTATGACACTGTGCGGTCAGCCAATGACAGTAATGCTACAACCAAGATGTCTGCGGCATTACTGTGATTGTTAAGATGCCCAGCATGTTTAGTGGCTGCAAAAAAGGTGCAAAAACTGCACTTCGGGATATCTGAATATAGCGAGGCAAGTACACAAATACTCGCAAAATAACGAGTAGCCCGAATACTGTACTATCCGTGCGAGTAGTGAATACTAATTAATACACTCACTCATCACTATTTATTCTACATAGTTATGCTACTTTTGATCACAAGCTTAAATAAAATGTTAAATGCATACCTCGTTTTGGAACTGAAATGTTACATTACTTTATAATTAGCTTGTATAGTGAATGAGGGAGCTCGTATTAACCAAAGTTCTTCCTCCAGACTTGTTAGTGTCTGTTATTTTAATGCAAGAAAGCTTATGTTAAAGGTGGTATCTCATGAGGCTGGAAGCTGATCTTTACAATTTTACATGTGTATCAGCATTTTTCCTCAGCTTTTCCTTATTTTTTATAACTCCAAATAAACAGAACAGTTTGTTTGTTCAGCTGGTTTTCATGACAACTTCAGGCAAGGTCATCCATTCTCCTCTCCTCAAGGAATAGATGTCAATTAGATGGAAGAGGTGTAGGCACTCTTATCTACATATACTCAGCAATAGATGTCTTCCTCCTTAAAAGCATAAAGCTGCAGTAGTCTCATTCTGTAATTGGTAAAATTATCTGTTGTGTTTATTTATAGTTAGAAACTTCCAACATAAAAATGGCATAACAGGAATTAAGAGTCCACATGGTAACCTCGCTCACAGCCCTACCTGAATATTGCCATATAATTCAGCTTCAATAATGACCCTGTCTGAGTGGTTGACCTACACCAGGGGTTTTAAACACTCGGCACGTGAGCCGCATGCAGCCCACAGGCACCATAGACTGTGGTGTAACTAGAGTCCAAATTGCCCGATGCAAAATTTGGACCTTGCCTCACACACAAACACACATGTTGCATGATGTAGGGGTACTTGCAGCATTCTAAATCCTATTAAGACTTGTGAATTGACCCCCCATCGCCCTTCATTATGTATTTATGCTCACCATTGTGTTTTATATGATCCCCATCCAGGTATAAATGTTCCCCAACCAGGTATATATGGTCCTCATCTTGGGCCCATCCTGGTATATATGATCTTCATCCTGGTATATATGGTCCCCATCCTGTTATAATAGCCCCCATTCTGGTATATATGGGGGCATCCTGGTATATACAGTCATGGCCAAAAGTTTTGAGAATGATACAAATATTAATTTTAACAAAGTCTACTGCTTCAGTTTTTCTAATAGCAATTTGCATATACTCCAGAATGTCATAAAGAGTGATCAGCTTAACAGCAATTACTTGCTAAGTCAATATTTGCCTAGAAAATGAACTATAATCCCCAAAACACATTTCAACATCATTGCAGTCCTGCCTTAAAAGGAGCAGCTAACATCGTTTTAGTTATTGTTCCATTAACACAGGTGTGGGTGTTGATGAGGACAGGGCTGGCGATCAATCAGTCATGACTAAGTAAGAATGACACCACTGGACACTTTAAAAGGAGGCTGGTGCTTGGTATCATTGTTTCTCTTCAGTTAACCATGGTTATCTCTAAAGAAACACGTGCAGCCATCATTGCACTGCACAAAAATGGCCTAACAGGGAAGAGTATCGCAGCTAGAAAGATTGCACCTCAGTCAACAATCTATCGCATCATCAAGGACTTCAAGGAGAGAGCTTCCATTGTTGTCAGAAAGGCTCCAGGGCGCCCAAGAAAGACCAGCAAGCGCCAGGACCGTATCTTAAAACTGTTTCAGCTGCGGGATCGGACTACCAGCAGTGCCGAGCTTGCTCAGGAATGGCAGCAGGCTAGTGTGAGTGCTTCTGCATGCACTGTGAGGGGAAGACTCTTTGAGCAAGGCCTGGTTTCAAGGAGGGCAGTAAAGAAGCCACTTCTCTCCAGAAAAAACATCAGGGACCGACTGATATTCTGCAAAAGGTACAGGGAGTGGACTGCTGAGGACTGGGGTAAAGTCATTTTCTCTGATGAATCCACTTTTTGATTGTTTGGGACATCTGGAAAACAGCTTATTCAGAGAAGAAGAGGTGAGCGCTACCACCAGTCTTGTCTCATGCCAACTGTAAAGCATCCTGAAACCATTCATGTGTGGGGTTGCTTCTCAGCCAAGGGAATCGGCTCACTCTGAGTCTTGCCTAAAAACACAGCTATGAATAAAGAATGGTACCAGAATGTCTCCAAGAGCAACTTCTCCCAACCGTCCAAGAGCAGTTTGGCGTCCAACAATGCCTTTTCCAGCATGATGGAGCACCTTGCCATAAAGCAAAGGTGATAACTAAATGGCTCAGGGAACAAAACAGAGATTTTGGGTCCATGGCCTGGAAACTCCCCAGATCTTAATCCCATTGAGAACTTGTGGTCAATCATCAAGAGACGGGTGGACAAACAAAAACCAACAAATTCTGGCAAAATGCAAGCATTGATTATGCAAGAATGGACTGCTATCAGTCAGGATTTGGTCCAGAAGTTGATTGAGAGCATGCCAGGGAGAATTGCAGAGGTCCTGAAGAAGAAGGGTCAACACTGCAAATATTGACTTGCTGCACTAACTCATTCTAACTGTCAATATAACCTTTTGGTACTCATAATATGATTGCAATTATATTTCTGTATGTGATATAAACATCAGACAAACACAAATAAAAACCAGAGGGCAGCAGATCATGTGACAATATAATTTTGGTGCCGATATCAATATATTGGTAGAACAACGCAAAGTATGCAAAAAAGACTTACCGTATATACTCGCATATAAGCCGAGTTTTTCAGCCCAAAAATTGGGCTGAAAAGTCCCCCCCTCGGCTTATACGCGAGTCACTGTATACTGTATACAATGTATACAGTATACAGTGCCCCCAGCTATATACAGGCCCCCCGCCGCAATCCTGTAAAGGAATAGATTAGTATTCTTATCCATCCGCTGCAGCTGTCCCGCCACCATCGCGATCCAGCATCTTCCGTCTTCCAGCGTCTCGCGTCTTCTTCCGATGGTCGCAGGCAATGACGTCATTGCCTGTGCGACCGATTAGGAAACCGGAAGAAGACGCGAGACGCTGGAAGCGGAAGATGCTGTATTAGTATTAAAGCTCATATCTACAGAATGATGAGGAAATAAGATGGTTCTATATTCGTAAACCTTGCGTGTAAATATTTGCATATTTGTGTTCCTTCTGTATATATGAAAAAAGAGTTTAATGTTGTAGGGGTATATACAAAATGGTACTTATTGATCCTCTCATGGTATTTGAAAGAATTATTATTGTGGAGATATGGGTAAAGGCTTTGCGTGAAGGCTGTTTTATACCTGATAGTTTTTAAGCAATCATATCTTGCATTTTTATATTATATAAGTATGTAAAATTGTTTATATGTGTTTTGCAATGCACCATGAAGTATGTATAACCCTAAGCATAATGGTTTTATTTGGTTTTATCTATATGAATTGGAATTTTTACTGATAACGGGATTGGCAAAGAGGAGGGCTAGGGGCGGGCATTTTTCAAACTTCCTGCTATGGCCTTCTGTGGTACTATAAATGTGTGTATTGTCTGTATACAGCAGAAGGATGTTTCTGCCCTGAGGAAGTAGCTGGATGGCTATTAAACGCGTAGGCTAATAAAGCATCCAAAAAAAACTAGATATATTTTCACTGCTTGGTAGTGCAAGTCTTTGAGTTCACACTTTCCTGAGATACTTGAGATAGGCCACTGACACTCAGTGGAGTGACTCTGCCATTAGGAGTCAGTTTAGTAAGAGGCTGTCTGCCAGGCTTCAGGACTGTCTGGTCTAGCACGCTGCTCCGAAATGGAGGCTGCGATGTCTCTTGCTATCAGGGTGGATAGAAACCTGAGAGAGAGACCAAAACCAACCTTGCTCCCTGTGGTTCTCCCTAGGGAGGAGGTCCCACAGATGCTATTAGATGAATCCATGCAGTTGAAGGTTTTTTTCCTGTCGTACTAGTTCATCAGCAGTTCATGTGGGACAGGGTCATATTTCTATTGTGGTTATACTGATCATATTATCAAGACCTGTTCACTTCGCGCCAAACAGTTTACTCCATCTCATAAGCCATATTCCTTTGGTCGTGTGAAGAGAGACGACTAAAATGTGTATGTTTACATCATTTTCATTCCTCAGTTCACCTTTTCTGCTAAAATAGTGATTGGTGGCAAAAATGAGATTATTACAGTTCTTGCGGATAGTAGAGCAGGAGTCAATTTGGTGGATTCTTGCTTCGCTTAGAACAATGGTCTAAAATATATTGCGCTAGGAAGATCCATTTCAGCGCTTGCTATTGATTTTCCTCCTCTCAGCTAGAAGAGTTTGACCCAAGATGTACATAATGTAAATTTGCACATAAGGTCTCTTCATAAAGGGTTCCTGTCATTCTACATCTTGGAGAGTCTGCCTACTCCCGTCGCCTTGGGCCTTCTATGGCTGACAAAAACACAATCTGGTCATGGATTGGCAGTCCAGAGAAATAGTCAGTTAGGGCAAGTTTGGTGAAGATAATTGCCTGTGTACTTCTGTTTCTGCCGTCTTTGTTAAACCTACTCCTACCTCTTCGGTGGTCCCTAAACCCCAGGTCAATACTAGGCCTTGGTGTCATCCTAGAAAAGTGGGTCAGGGGAGTGTAGTGTCTCCAACTAAGCACTCTGAAGGCCACTTTACACACACCAACTTATCTGTCCAACGTCTGACCAACTTGCTGGTTGCAGTGAAATCATGGACACATTGTTACATTGTACACAGCCACAAAATGGAGCAATGTGTCCATGATTTCACGGCAACCAGCAAGTTGGTCAGACGTTGGACAGATAAGTTGGTGTGTGTAAAGTGGCCCTCAGGGTAAGAGTTGCAAGTTCCGGGGTGGTGCCTCAGTTGTTGGTCCTTCAAGGGGATTTTCTCATTCCAAAAGTCACATGCATGGTAATAAACGTCCATGTCCAGACCTGTGTGTGAATGACTGTGTCTACTAATGTAAACAAGTGGAAGTTTGCTTCTGGGGCTCTTGGGTCTAGGTTTGTTGGTCCGTATCAAGTAACGGACATTGTTAACATTGTTAACCCTTTGGCTAAAACTACCCCCAGTATTTGATACCCATGATGTTTTTCACAGGTCATGGGTCAAGACATGTTTAGCGTCTCAAGAGCCAGCATTTGTTCCATCTGACTCACCGTGGCCGGGACTCCGGTTTAGACAGGCTGTAGCTCCTTCCTCCTTGTCACGGGTGGACCGCGCCTGCCGGTAGTGGGGCCCGGTGGAGTGCAGATCAAAAGTTGAAGACGTCTTGTAGGAACAGATTAAGGGGTTAATTTATTCGTGACGCCACCTATGAGTAGTTCGGTAAGTCCTACCGACGCTGCGGAACCTCCGGGGGATGGATAGCAGCAAGATGGAACGCTCGATGTCTCCCCAAGCGAAACCGGTGTCAAGATCCTCAGGAATGCTGCGGGTCTCGTCGTCGTCATCTACTTCTTCTCCCTCGACGACCACATCGGGCTGCTCGATGGTTGGAGATGCTCTGTACAGCAGGGCGGAGGTGCTGCGGATCCTTCCTCGGGGACGTCCTGCAGGGCTTCCAGGCTGCCTGCCTCTTCATCTGTAGCTGCTGGTAGCGGTGTCTGCATCCCGTTGAACGGGTAGACCTCCGGAGTTGCAAAGGAGGCCTCCGGTTCAGGGAAGACACAGGCAACAGTCTTTAAAGAGGTATTACGACTGTCGGTGGGTTCCTCGGTGGGAACCTGGTAGATGTCGGCTTCTTCTAAGGAGCATGTTGTAAGCTCCGGCTCAAAAACGGGGTCGGCTGCGGTTTCAAGCGCTGGAACGGGCTTAGTTGTGGCCTCCACCGGAATGAGGCAGTCTATTGGCTCTGGTGACGAAGCAGGACAGGTGGTGGGCGACGGTGAGGCGGTAGAGAAGCTGGCGACGTCGTCTGGTCCTGGAGTAGCTGTACCCGGTCGGCTCTGCTGCATCGCATGATGTAGTCGTCTGCCTAGGCCTGCGCTCCAGCTGCGAATCGTCCACTCAACTGTTTCCATTAACCGCACTCTAAGGTCTTGTAAAGCCTCTAGCCAGAAGTCGGGGCTGCCGTCAATGGTAAGGACGGGACCCGGACCCGAATGGCCTATGGCTGCTCTGGCCTCCGCCTCGACCTCCGCATCAGGTCTTGGAGTCTTGTACTGGCCATTCTCTTCTTTGGAGGGAACCACACCCGTTCAACCGGTAACCGTTCTGGTAGAGAGCTGGTGAAGAAGGCTCTGAGTCTTACACTCCCATTTCCTTTGGGCTTTTGTAGTCCAATTGTGGGAAAAAGTCTTTGGGGTCCGCCCCCATGGTTGATTCGAGCAATCAGGGCGGACAAAGAGTTTGGCGCCTTTGCCTTTAGCCCTCCCACGAAGAGGGGATGTGGCTCACCCCTGGGCTTGCACGTGGCGGATCCTTATGGCGGGAACGCCATCTTGGGCGCCATCTTGGCCCACAGTGAAAAGGCGGGAAAGTTCTTTTAGGGACGAACAAAGTCCAAATTGTAGACATTAAAGTCATTTTAAAGCACATTATACCCGTTAGGGAACGGGCCTGCTCGTATCCTCTTCGTGACGCCATTTTCTGACTCACCGTGGCCGGGACTCCAGTTTAGACAGGCTGTAGCTCCTTCCTCCTTGTCACGGGTGGACCGCGCCTGCCGGTAGTGGGGCCTGGTGGAGTGCAGATCAAAAGTTGAAGACGTCTTGTAGGAACAGATTAAGGGGTTAATTTATTCGTGACGCCACCTATGAGTAGTTCGGTAAGTCCTACCGACGCTGCGGAACCTCCGGGGGATGGATAGCAGCAAGATTGAACGCTCCCCACAGGCTGAGCGGTGATCCCTGGAGGCTGGAACTGCTTAAGAAGTTTGTGCGGCAGCTGCGGTTACCTTGTGTGCGGATGGATGCAATCATAAGGAAGCACGGACACTGTAAGTCTCTGTAACGGGTCTTTACTGTAACCAGCAAGCAGTACATAGCATACAGTTAACGGGTAGTGGACTGGGTGGACTCAGCAGTGATAGGTGTCCCTCAGAGATCCGTGGTGTTCCTCCATTCTAGCTAAGTATTGTCGCCCAGGAATACCAGATCGGGTACGGGGAGGCTGCTTCAATCCCTATCCAAGATGTACGTTATGGATGTTTTGGGGAGCCTTGGATCCCTTGGTGGGTACACCGCTGGTTAGACGACTGGAATTTGGCGGGTGGTGGGGTGCTCCTGTGAAGCTGCTCCTCCACGCTTCTGGTTCGCGTAGCAGAGGTGAACTGCTGCCAGCTTCGGTACCAGTGAACCGGCTGTGAGTTGGGCACGGGGGTCTTTTGGAACCCGTGGTTGGTGATGTCCGATCCCGGTTGTTCAGGCCTCAGGTGGTAACACCCGACCGGTGACGGCCCAGGGCTGCACAGCAGTGCAGAGCCCCCGCTCCTACGTTACTCCAAGTTCAAGTCTGTCTCTCTCTCTCGCAGACTCTACCACTGACTGCACTAAGTGTATCAGCCTTTTCACTACACACTACCCTTGCACTCTGCCCACCAGGACCTGGATTGGCCCTCTATGCTAAGTGAGGCATGCAGGGTTTGGATATCTAAGTTAACCAGATGACTGCTGAGTCAGAGAATATTGCTGCTGCATTTATGGCTGCAATACCCTCCTGTGATGCACTCGTTGCGGGGCGCCACACATCATTACCAAGCTGCTTACCTTATAAACTTGAGGGACAGGTGGCAACAGAAGTAAATGCAGGTAATTTATGGTATTCCTTCTGTATGTGTTATCTGGACAATTCAAATCTTAGGGGTCCAGAGGCCCCTTGTTAAAGGGGGGTATTGTCAAGTGGGAGGCAGTGACCTGTGTCCTATATGAAGGTTGGTATGTATCTCCCAGAATGTGCTCTGAAACCTTATAAGACCCACTGGAGTCTTTCTTCATTCCGGGTCTTCCATCATTCTGATGTCCAGGAATGTGTTTAAAAACAGGCTTGCAGCACAGGGCGGGGTTCTCAGTTGGAGCCTGGTGGCCAGAGCAGGAGAAGCTCTGTGTGCTGGCTGTGTGCTGTTTAACAAAGCCTGGCAGCGCGAACTTGGCTCTTCCAAGGGAACCCGACCAAGACAGAACCTAGCAGCAGTGCAGAGACTTTGCAGGACTGTGTGAACAGGGTTGTAATGGCTGCGTCCCAGATCTCAAATGGTCTGTAATAACCTGGACTTGTAAATAAACTGTGTGTTGTGTGAACAAGTGCTTGGGTCACTGCCTTGCGTCTTGCTTAACCAACACCGCTACCTCACATATGGTGGAGAATGCGGGTATAGCATGAGGCATACTCAGTTCATACATGTCAGTGGTTAAACCTGCTACGCTACAATATAAACCTGGAGCTACCATGAAGGACATTATAAAGCAGTTGACCCAGGCAGCAGCAGCAGGTACAGCAGCAGCAGGCTAATGTACAACAGCAACAGACCAATGTACACTTGTTGCAGTCCTTGGACCAACAGCAGCAGACCTACAAATTGTTCGCCTAACAGTAGAAAGCCCTCTGGGAGGCATTACACACGGCAACCGCCACACCTAACGTCCATCCTGATGCCCTAGAACGAGTCAGAACAGCGCTGACCATGAAGACTGCGGATGATGACCCGGAGGCCTACCTTACTGTGTTCGAAAGGACTGCAGAACGTGAGGAACTGCCTATTGACTGCTAGGCTGATGTCATGGCCCTGTTTCTGGTGTGCAATGCTCAGAAAGCCTACCTGGATCTCTGCGCTGAGGACGCCAGGAACTATGGGGCCCTTAAAGGTGAGATCCTTGCTCAGATGGGTGTTAAAAGATATGCAAGGGCCCAGTGGATAAGCCAGTGGTCCTTCGAGGAGGGTAAGCCCATGTGGTCTCAGGCATATGACTTATTGCACCTGGTGAAGAACTGGCTGCAGCCTGAGACCTTGATCCCAGCGCAGATGGTGGAGAGGGCAGTGGTTGACTGGTTTGTGCGCTCTCTGCCTGTCTCCATTCAACGATGGGTGGGACAAGGTGACCCGGGTGCCCTTGACCAGTTAGTGAGTTTAGTGAAGTGTCATGTCTACACAGGACTTAATCAGGGACTCTGGACATTACGTGCAGCCAGTTGGTCTGAATCCACCAAACCAGTGGTCAAAGACCCGCATCCCGGTTCTGCATTGGACTCCTCCCCAATACAGGCAGAGAATATGTCCCCTAAACTTGGCACCTCGAATAGACTTACCCCCACTATGAGGCGTTGGCGATGCCAAGGTTTTGGACATATGATGGCACAGTGTTCCCTCACCACAGAGCCCATGGACTGCGGGTATTCCCGCTGGGTATCGATGTATGCCCAGTCTGTTTGCACGATGAACACTGTCACCTTGGGAAATGAGCCCCATTTGTGTCAAGTGCATGTATTGGATGTAATGGATACATGGTGACTGCCCTATTGGACTCGAGAAGCATAGTAAATCTCGGGCATGCACCCCTGGTCTCCGGGACCAAACCCACCGGTCGTACAGTTGGGGTACTCTGTAACCATGGGGACCTCTGGGAGTATCCTACAGAGTTGGTCACTATCACTACCCCATGTAGTGAGGTTCAGCATGAAGTGGGTGTGTTAAAAACACTTTCCTATGATATTATTCTGGGAAGGGATCTGCCTCTTTTCTGGACTCTATGTAGGTGGCAAATCAATCCTCCCCAGATAATGGACAGTCTGGGCCCTGAGCTCAAATCTGGGGCACCTGCCGTAGGGGTCAACAATATAGGGACAGAGTGTAATCCCGACAAGTCTCCCCTAGAGGTAATGGCAGGAGAGCTCGAAATGGTCGAGCCAATACCGGAGTTAAAGGTGTCTTCGGATTGTTTTGTGACAGCCTAACTTCAGGATCCTACATTGGCATATGCCCGAAGTAGGGTGGTAGTGGTAGGTCTCCCCTAGAGGTAATGGCAGGAGAGCTCGAGATGGTAGAGCCAATACCGGAGTTAAAGGTGTCTTCGGATTGTTTTGGGACAGCCCAACTTCAGGATCCTACATTGGTATATGCCCGAAGTAGGGTGGTAGTGATTGATGGGGTGGCGCAAACGCCTAGCACTGAGGTAAGTTTTCCCCATTTCACCATCAAGTGAGATTTACTTCAGGTGTATAAAATATGAGGTGACGTAGTGGAGCAGCTGTTAGTTCCACAGCCGTATCGTCGGCAAGCCCTAGAGTTGGCACATAAGCACCTAATGAGTGGCCACCTGGGGGTAAAAGAAATGCAGCAGCAAATTTTGCAGAGTTTTTTTGGCTTGGAGTCGTTGGGGAGGCTAAAAGAGTTTGTGAATCCTGCCCTGAGTGTCAGATAACCGCACCCATGGCTCATGTCCGCAGTCCTTTGGTACCTCTGCCCATCATAAAGGTCCCCTTTGAGCGTATTGCCATGGATCTGCTAGGTCTAATTGTAAAGTCCGCCCGCGGTCATCAACATATCCTGGTTATAGTCGATTACACCATGCGATACCCGGAGGCGGTACCACTTACACATTCCTCAGCTAAGCTATTTGCTCGGGAGTTGTTTGCCATGTTCTGTCGAGTAGGGTTGCCCAAGGTGATCCTTACGGATCAGGGGACCCCACTCATGTCTAAGGTCACAAAGAACTGTGCAAACGTCTCCAGATTATGCAGCTGCGGTCGTTGGTGTACCACCCTCAAACCGATGGTCTGGTGGAGCGTTTAATAAGACTCTGAAAACTAGGCTAAAAAGGGGGTCTCCAAGGACATAAGGGATTGTGACATGTTGCTTCCCTATTTAATGTTTGTCAACTGGGTTTTCGCCATTCGAGTTGCTGTATGGTCGTCATTCCTCGGATTTCCTGGATATAGCTAAAGAAACATGGTAGCAGAAGCCCACCCCCCATAAAAGTGTAATTGAGCACATTATGGGTATGTAGGACTGAATCGCAGCTGTCATGCTAATTGTGAAGGAATGTGGCGCCCCACTACGTAGGTGCCACAAAAGGGGTACTGCACCCAGAAAAGCGGTGTAGTACCCCACTGCAATTGGGACAATGGTCACAAGATGGAGCCCTAGAACTGCACTCACACACTAGGATAGTGGTGGGAGGAACCCCGGGAGGGTCTTAGCGACCTCTAGAGGGAACCGGAGAGCTCAGTTGGAGAGAGAGAGTCATGTCAGAGGGTCGGAGGAGAAAGAGGTAGAGTGTGGAAAGGATCAGGCAGCCAGCCTGAAGGAACCAAGAGGGCCATCTCGGCTGAGGGGCCCTGAGAAGGAACAGATCCCAAAAAGAAAGAGAGAAAGCAAGGAAACTCACAGATGCAGAGTTAACTTGAGTGGGGAGTGAGTAACGGATAGAGTTTGCCCCATAGGAAGAAACTCGGGTACCGGAGCCCGCACCTGTGAGTACTCCAAGTCTCACAGAAAATCTGTTAAACAGGGATATTATAAATACGGCCCTGACTCCCAAAGATCCGACAAGAGGGAAGCCAGAAGCGCAGTAGGCGGCTGCGGCATTTAACAGAAGGTTAACCCGATGGGTACAAAAGGGAGGGTAGACAGAACAAGAAGCAGCAGGAGGCCAGATTATCTACAGGAGATCAGGCTTCACACTGGGAACAGAATAGAAGGAACAGAAAGGAACATAAAGGAGGGTTCCATCTGCAGCCAGACATCCCAATTGCAGCCTAGAGCATTTGCCAGTATACCATCTAATGAACTGTTGAACTGTGAGCTGAAAGAGAGTGTTCAAGTAAAGTCACCCGGTGAAGTGAAGCTTTGACTCTGCTGCATCCTTTCAAACATAAACTGTTTTTATTCCAGCATTACTGCCCCAGTGGTCCAGTCCCGCCTGCGGGGACTATTCCATCCAAGCCGCAATGCCACCGACCACCGGAGGACTGTGGCGGCGCTTGTGGTCATCACCAGACTCAGCAGGTGTCACGACAAAGACAACTTGTAAATAATCCCCTGTAAATAGAACTCCCAAAAACTTTTTAGTTGACCCCCAGGGCCACGGCTCTGGGATGACCACCCGTGAAATCCCTGACTAGAAGAAGAGAGAACCCGAGAGCCGAGTACCCCATGTCCCTGGGCGCACGTCAGGAACATCTGCAGGATGCCCAGGCAGCTCAAAGCACTAGGTATATTAGAATGGACACAGTCAGGTCCTTTAACCCAAGTGTTAGTATTGGTACCCACTGCTGAAAGTAAAATCCTAGCTAAGTGGCAAGGTCCCTACAAAATCCGAGAAATCGTTGCGGAAGTAAATTACAAGGTGTATCAACCTGGTAGGAGGAAACCAGAACAAATATACCATGTAAACCTGTTGAAACCCTGGAAAGACAGAGAATGTATGGTATCTGATGTAACCCCGGACCTATCTTCCTCTGGTTATCTGACACCGGCTACAGTGGAATTCAGGGAGGATGAGCCAGGAGTGAAGATAAGGGACTCGCTCACCAAACAACAGAGGCGTTAAGCTAAGAGTTTAGTACAGCAGAATCTGGATGTGTTTTCAGACCTGCCAGGCAGGACATCCATGATCCAGCACAATATTGTCGCCAAGCCTAACGTAAAGATATGCATGAAACCATACCGGGTACCAGAGGCTCGGAGGCAAGCTATTGCAGATGAGGTGAGGAAAATGCATCAATTAGGGGCGATCTAGGAGTCCAGGAGTGAGTGGGCTAGCCCCATTGTGTTGATCCCAAAACCCGACGGATCGTTGTGTTTCTGTAACGACTTCCGAAGGATAAACGAAGTGTCAAAATTCAACCTTTAATCATGTTAAGATGTGGCTGGCACTGCAGGAGATCCCTGGGAGATAGGTGGTAGTAAGCAGTGCAGATGTTTAACCCTTCCCAACCAGGTCTGGCTTCCTGGGGATGGTGAGGGTAGTATTGGTGGGTGCACCAGACTGTTTGAACCTTACGAGTTTGGGGCTAAGGAATCCTAGCTTTTTTGTGCCACCCAAGAACTCACACCTGGTAGAGACTTTCATTGGTCTGGTAGAAAACCACGTATTGAAAACTCTGAAAGAGATCGAGGGAGGCAAGCTGCGCCTCAGGAATAACTTGACACCTGAGGAACACATTGCCCTAAGGCAAGGGTGGGGAACCTCAGGCCCCAGAATTGAATGCAGCCCTCGATTACTTTTTTGCAGCCCCCGGGCAGATTCCTGGGGGACCGCAGTGCAGAGGCTGGCAGACGCATTTTGCCGACTGTCTGCACTTTAAATCCAGCTCTCCAGTGATCTCTATGCCCCAGCCTCGGCTTCCCCAATGAGGTATATGCTACCAGCCTCTCCTGTAATGTGTAGGGCTCTAGCAAACCTGGAAAAACAGTTGAGAAGCAACATAACCAATATCACCAACGCCAAAGAGAAGCAGCTCCAGCCATCACAGTAGGAGGAGTTGATTATTTAACCAAATATAACATTGTAATTTTCAAGTTGATAATTTTGTACGGCCCCCGAAGGATTGTAGAAATTTCCAAATGGCCCTCGGCAGAAAAATGGTTCCCCGCTCCTGACCTAAGGTTAATAAAGGGGAACAAAAATATTTTTATCAAACTCGCCAACAAAGGTGGGGCTATCGTTATTCTGGATAAATCTTATTACTTGTTCGAAATTCGTGGACAATTGTCAGACGCACTTACATACACACCTATTCCCAGGGATCCTTCCCCTCAAATAGCGCAGCTCATCAAGGATAAAATAGATTACCACTATGGTATAAGGACTATTGACAAAGCATCTAGGGATTTTTTTAATCAATACTCACCCTAAAACTCTAGTTTTTTATACACTTCCCATGGTGCATAAAAACTTACAACTTCCACCAGGGCGCTACATTGTGGCGTCCACTGATTCCCTCTTGTCTCCCTTGGCAATCCCCCTTGAGAGAATCTTTACTCCATTAATTCTTAAATCTGGTTCCTTAATTTAGGACATGTCAGCATTCCTTACCTACGTACATAACCTACGAGGACTCCCACAGGACAGCATACTTGTAACTATGGATGTTTAAACATAAAAAAGGGAAGAAAGGTACACTCACCCATATAGACGTTGCATTAAACTCTTTATTGTGGTGGAATATTTACATGGTGCAGGGAGGGAGGAAAAGAAGCGGACGATGAGTCGTTTCACGTCGGGTTGGTGCTTCCACTGATCATAGGACCAGTGAAAGTGTCAGCCTGGCACGAAATGACTCGTCCACTCCTTTTACTCCATCCCTGCACCATGTATATATTCCACTGCAATAAAGAGTTTAGTGCAATGTATACAGGGGTTAATGCACCTTTTTTCCCTTTTTCATGTTTAATCATCTTACTTATCTGCTGTTGTAGCACCCCGTGACAATAGCACCCTCCAATGAAAGCCATTTTTTGAAAGCTGTTTAGACATACATAGGGCTCGTATAGGTGTGGTGCCCAGCTTCTCTTCACTAGATTTTTTTAACTATGGATGTGAATTCACTTTACACAAGTATAGACCATCAAAAAGGAATAGACAATAAGAATAAGCTAGATAATAACAAGAAACACCTATGCATAGATCTCTTACAACTGATCTTAGAGAAAACATTTTTTTCTCTTAGAAGACCATTTTTTCTACAGTGGAGGGGAACTGGGATGGGGTCAAATGTCGCACCCCCCATGTCAATATGTACATGACTCACTTCAAGGAATCTCACGTATATACTCATTCTATGTTTGCTTCCCATGTACTTATATGGAAAAGATATATAGACAACATATTCTTCATTTGGCAGGGTCACACAGATGCTCTGAATGCCTTCTTTAATGATTGAACTAATATAGATCAGGACTGACATTCACACTGCATTTTGATACACATAATATCAACTTCCTGGATACATTGGTTATTTCTCGACCACCATGGGGGGTCACCATATATGTCAAACTGACCAACCGCAACAGCCTAATTAATTTTACGAGTTGTCACCCAAAACACATAAAGAGGTCATTACCCAACTCCCAACATCATAGAGTAGCCAGAATTGTCTCAGACCCAAACACATGTGCACTAAGACACAAGGAGATTTTACAAAAGTTCAAAGAACGGTGTTATCCTAATGACATTAGCAAGAAGAGGTCCATTGTGTTGATACAAGAACAAAAGTCTGCACCTAGGCTCACCTACGTGAGTACATATCACCCTTTCTTTACGTCCATCAGAAATCAAATACTCAGGAATTGGCCACTATTAGGGGCCAATTTCCCATCTATACCTGAATTCAGATGTCCACCACTTTTTTGCAAAAAACTAACTCGAAACCTGAAGGATCGGGCAGTTGAGGGCAGATGTGGGTTCACCAAAACAGGAACTAAGACAACTTTCCTTTACATTGACCAGAAAGGGCACATACTCCTGTTTACACTGTTTGCAATGTTCAAATGTTACCAAGGGTGAGTTGTTTTTTCATCCACGAACAGTCAAACAGTTCAGAAAAAGAGGTTTTTATTTATGCAAATCTAGCTACATCGTGTACCTGATAAAGTGTCCGTGTGATCTCGAGTACGTTGGGTAGACCGCCCAGCATATCTGAGACCGCATAAGTAAGCATAAGTCAACAATACACTGCAAGAACACACTACTCCCTGTCCCTGACCACTTTTTGGAAAAAGGACACAATGTAAGCCAATTATGGCTTCAGGTCATAGATTTTGTTCCGCAACCGAAAAGAGGTCGCAACAGGATTAAATTATTAAAACAATGTGAATCCTTCTGGATCCACACTTTACAGACCCTAGAACCATATGGGTGGAATAGAGAATACAAAATGGTTTACTGATAGAAACCACCCCTGCCTTATCCCCCCTCCCTTTCTCCTGTTGCCCACCTCCTATCGCTTGTGGACTTTTTGCACGAGCATTATGCTGTATTGTTCTATACCTATTGGCAATTTCCTTCTGTGGCTTTATGATTTTGCTTTCATAAGTAACAAATTTACTGTGCCAGGAATAACATTGATGCAATGCCATAATACCAATTTATTCTTTTCCATTCTTTGCAGAGAGTATTTAAAACATAGATTACTGAAAATCCTCTTTTTGCACTGGCCATCCATAATGAGCATCTATCCTCCGCGTTTCTAAGCGCTTCTTCTTTATTTCTGCATGCTCCTCCCTCACTGACAGGTCCGTCTGGAACAAATATACGCCAACAGCGTTTCTGGGTGCTTGCGTTTCAATATGCGGTTAACTGTTCCACGCTCAACCCCGTTTTGGTCACAGACGAAATCCCGAGAGATGAGACTTCCGGACGTCACATGACACCTGGAGGTCCCACCCTTCACTCTAACCAGCGGCACCTGTATCTAACACTATGTAAAATGGCAGAGACTGGTCTAAGGTTCTGCTCTACACCCCACACGCCGCTGCATGAGGTAACCTTGCTCCCAGCATGTATTCTCACAATCTCAGTAAGTACTTTCTCTGTTTATTGGCACAGTAATATTCTCACTATATATTTCTATATACAGGATCTCTCCTTTCACTCTATGGGGCAACATAACCTTGTATCATTCACAATAAGGTATGCTATTAACCATTTATTTACTAACTATTAACCAGCCTCACACTCTGAATTGTAACCTCAACAATGGTTTTACCCATAGCAGATAGTGATTCTCCCAACTGAAAGATAGCCACAGCCTTGGCATAAGTTTTAGGTGTCCTATAGCATAAGTCTGCTGCACAACAACAGGTACTACATGATATCCTCTTCCTTCCCTTTGACGGTCTTCTGACTACTCTGTTTTCTTTACTCATACAACTTGGGGGCTCTATATCTCTTACAGATAGTTCCACTGATAGTTCCACTAGCATATATTAAACAAGATGAATAGCAGCCATACTTATTATTGGCAAGTATAAAAGTGAACACCGAAACGGTAACTCAAATTTTTTCCTTTATTCTTTTTTACCTTTACTTTGACCTATGTGCACATGCGAAGATAACGCTATGGAATATTTCTATAGGTTACCTAGACCCCATGGTACTCATCTCACAACGTACAGGACGGCCACAGCAATCGCTGCGATATATAACACGTGATCACAGGCGACTTATTCATCTATATACGATACGCCGCATTAACGTATTTAACTTTATTTCATTTTGTGATGTTCTAATTTATTGTATGTGTACATTTTGACAACTTATGTTCTTTTGTTGTTTATGTTTTTATGCAGAAATGTAAAATCCTGTGATGAAGACTCAAAATGTAAAGAGTCGAAACGTTGGGAGTTTTTTTATTACAACCTTTTCCTCAGCAAAAAGAAAAATAAATAATTTTGCTTGTTTCACAATATGGTTCCTGGCTCAGTGTGTGCCAGCTAACTATAGACTATAAGCCTGGATGACCTAAGCACTGGTTCCCTGTCTTTAGCTGCTCCCTTCAGAGCAGCTCCTACTGCCTCCTCACTGGACCTCTCCTTCACCTACTCTGCCCTACTACACCCTAATTAAACCCTCTCTCCAGAGGCTGAGTCACAGTCCAACCAAAGCCTTCAGTGCTCAGCTTCCTGGTTAGAGATCAGGCAGTGTGTGTGCACGCTTCAGACATCCAGCAGAGGGACCCCAATTCCCATCAGACATAGGTGTCATTTTGTGGCAGCCGTACACATGGTTACCACACTAATTGGGGTCCCACAGGAGCCTGACTGTAGCCTGCTTTTTTTCAAGATTTTAAAATCTTTTGAGATTTTAAAGATTACTCAAGTTTTCAGCTGTCCAAGTGGATGGATGGATGGATAGCTAGATAGCTAGATATGAAAAAATGGGACTGCAGCACTTCTTTCTGGTGTTTTCCAGGCTTTATTGGCCTACAGGCAATACATGCGACGTTTCAGTCAATTCATGACTTTCTTCCAGCAGCCACTTCATACAAGTGCTGGATGTTATATACATTCCATCTCACTACAATATTGTTAACTTCATTGCAATCAATTATCACATATATATAAAAAATTAATAAATCGCATCTTTTGTTGTACACGGTGTCATTATATACTGTATCTCTATATTTATCTTACATGTTCCCATGTATAAATATGTACCAGTTTCTTTTTCTACTTGTACACTATATGATTAGAGTTGAGCGAGTACTAAAATGCTCGTGTGCTTGAAGCTTGGGCCGAGCATCCCAAGATACTCGTGTACTCGGTCCGAGCACCTAGCCCAATGTTATCCTATGGGAGACCCGAGTATTTTTCTGGCATGACCCCCGGCAGCATGGAAAAACCCTAAAAATGTCCCAAAAGTATCAGGACAGTGCTCAAATGACATGGGAACAGCATGGGGAAGACCCCTGGAAGCATTTCAGACCCCAAGGTCACTGATGTCAACAATGTTGTCAGACTATTACGCCACTTTTACGGACTGTCAAGAAAACCTTCCAAAATGAAACCAAAATGGATTTTCATGGAAAAAATATTAAGGACTCATACCCACTTGTGAGACAGAGTTGGTGTATGTTAGTTTTTTAGATTATATGAAAGATTTTTTTTTTTTTTAAATTGTGTGGCACTCCCATGCCCCTGGGAAGAGAAGTAAATGAAGGCCTCTTTAAATAATGTGCCCATTATAAGGAAGTTTGTCTTTTGTAGTATTACCCTAGGCAGGGAAGCCAAAAATTGTGTGGCACTCCCATGCCCCTGGGAAGAGAGGTAAATGAAGGCCTCTTTACATAATGTGACCATTATAAGGAAGTTTGTCTTTTGTAGTATTGCCCTAGGCAGGGCAGCCAAAAATTGGGAGGCACTCTGATGCCCCTGGATAGAGACGTGCATGAGGGCCTCTTTAAATAATGTGCCCATTATAAGGAAGTGGGTCTTTAGTAGTATTGCCCTAGGCAGGGCAGCCAAAAATTGGGAGGCACCACAATGCCCCTGGATGGAGACATGCATGAGGGTCTCTTTTAATAATGTGCCCATTTTTTTTTGTAAAACATTTTTTATTAAATTTTCAAATAATACAGAGTATGCCATAAGATTTACCATCAAATATCAGACATCATCACAACACAAACACCCTCAACATATGGGTGAACTATAAAATATCCCAAACCATCCCATCCCTCCTCCCTACTTTCCCACCCCCACCTTACAAGACATAATGCTTGACATGTTTTCCAGCCATATCTAACTACTTGAGTAGCCAAAGCCCAAATTGGTAGCATCTTCAATCTCATTTAAAATCTTAAAACTTAAATCTTAAATTTCCCCAGCGTACCATTTAGGTCCTCCAGACTATACCATGGAGAGTTTCGAAAAGGCTTCACCAAAGTACATATCTCGTCATCAGTCATCTGCATAGAAATAAAATCTCTCCATTTGTTGAAAAATGTGTTAGTTTTGTTGTCAATGTCAGATTCTGCTTCCGTTTTTTCCAATGTCATCACCTTTTTCAGTTCATTTAGTAACTGACTTAGACTGGGAGTCTTCTCATCTAACCAATGACGCAAGATGAGCCGCTTGTATAGTATGGCTATTGTGTGTAGAAGATATGTGTGTGGCTTGGACAGTCTTACTGAAGGCATTTTATGGAAGATCCATGCCACATTGTTCATAGGAAGAGTAGTATTGAATAGTGTGTTTACCCATGTCTCCACCCTCCTCCAGCCAGTTTGCAATTTATCACACTCCCATAAACCATGAAACATGCCAGTCTTAGACCCATTTTGTGTCAAAGTGCCTTCCATGCCCCCCTTGTGTCTCTTATCAAACCGAATCTTTAATCTTGGGGTCAAGAACTGTGCTGGTAGAATGGAGGATCCCCACAAGGTCCCAGGGTTTGCACCACTCAGTTTCTGCCTCAAAATCTGAATGTTTGTGGGTATGTCTGATCCAATTGATAATATATCTTTTTTTTTTTAATCATTGTGTTTTTATTAAAGCATTTTCAAACATATAACATAAATAAGGTGAACAAAAGTGTACCCGAACAGAAGGGTACAATGGAAACAAAGCTGTTACATAGATAATTAAGTGTACAACTTTAGATTAAAGTGTAACCAAAAAAAAAAAAAAAAAAAAAAAGAACAGTTTTCTTTAGAACAAACAAGGAAGGAAGGGTAACCTTAGGGAAGGTAGGGAAGAAGGGGGAGAGGGGGGGGGAGCATTTAGCAGGTCGGCTAGGGACCCCAGAATAAGGGGAAGTGTCTTAAATAATAACATTAGTCAAACTGACTTCATCACCAATCGTATTACAAGTATGTTTAGTTGGATATTACCACGTTATTATGTTGCGAGCTCACCCATGTGTCCCACCAATTAATGACTTTGGTGCGTTTAGCTGTATCTGTTGACAAAACCAGTTCGTAGTTGAGGTGCAGGTTAAGTTGGGAGATGACTTCCTGTATAGATGGGAAGGTGGGGTTTTTCCAGTGCCTGGATATGCAGTAACGAGCTGCTATAAGTATATTTGATATAATTGGTCTCAGTCCCCGAGGTAAGTCCTGAATCTCTAAACCTAGTAAGGCCATCTGTGGAGTCAACGTGAGTTTAAGACCGGTAGTAGTACATATCAAATGGTTGACTTGTGACCAAAAAGAGCGAATGCCCAGACAATTCCACCAGACATGTGTAGTGGTTCCAACCTCTCCACAGTTTTTCCAGCACAAGTTCATCCCAGGTCGGAGGCCTGTTTTTTTAAAACTAGCAATTTTGTCTGGAGTCAGGTACCATCCGAATTGAAGTTTCTTAGCTTGCTCATGGTGGTTCAGGCATGAGGTATAAGAAAGAGCATGTGTTGATGCCTTCAACCACTCTTCAACTGGTGAGGTGAATGCGAGGAGAGCTTCCCATTTCGTCATAAACGGGAGCTTAGACTCTGCCTGTATTTCTGACATAGCCCTGTAAAAAGTGGAGATTCCCCCGTTGGCAGCAGTTGTTTGCTTGAAAATGGATATAACCTGTGGAAGGCTGGACAGTGTATCTTCCATTGGGATAACTATGGTTCTGAGAAGGTCTTTTAGTTGAAGGTAAGAAAAGTAGTCAGCATTAGAAAGACCATATTTTTCTTTCAGAGTTGCAAATGATTGTATTTTGGCATTGTGCAGCACATCCGAAAGATGTTTAGCGCCCGCCCTCCGCCATTTCGCCAGGGAGAAAGCTGGAGAGTCTACACAGCACTCTACAGCCCTCAGTGTTATGTATCTATATAGGCCTTTTAGGAGTAAGAGGCTGACCCCAGACCATACCTCAAGCACTGCTTGCATGGACCTCAGGGGGAGGTTTCCAGGCCTATGGCGGAGGAGGTGTGACTCCAGCAAAAGACGAGTTGAATTTTGTGGGGAATACCAGGATTCTATTTGTAGCCACAGAGGCAAGGAGTTTGCTTCAGCATTGGGGATCCACCATAACTGTGAGATCTCCAGATTAATTGCTCTGTAGTAATACTGTATGTTGGGGGCACCCATACCTCCCAAAGTAGTAGGCCGAGTTAACGTTGAGGAACCAACTCTATGAGGTTTGTTCATCCATATAAATTTGCCCAGAATAGATTGGAGAAGGTTAAGGGTTTTTCTGGGGAAGCGTATAGGGATGCAACGGAGAAAATATAATATAATATAATTATGTGCTTAATTGTAAAACACTGGGCAAAACTGTCACTGAAAAAGACCTGGGTGTATGGGTAGATGACAAACTCACATTTAGTGGCCAGTGTCAGGCAGCTGCTGCAAAGGCAAATAAAATAATGGGATGTATTAAAAGAGGCATAGATGCTCATGAGGAGAACATAATTTTACCTCTATACAAGTCACTAGTGCGACCACACTTAGAATACTGTGTACAATTCTGGTCTCCGGTGTATAAGAAAGACATAGCTGAACTAGAGCGGGTCCAGAGAAGAGCGACAAAAGTTATTAGAGGACTAAGGGGTCTGCAATACCAAGACAGGTTATTAAACTTGGGGTTATTTAGCTTGGAAAAACGAAGGCTTAGGGGTGATCTTATAATAATGTATAAATATATGAGGGGGCAGTACAGAGACCTTTCTAATGATCTCTTTACTCTTAGGCCTGAGACTGGGACAAGGGGGCATCCTCTACGTCTGGAGGGAAGAAGGTTTAATCATAATCACAGACGCGGATTCTTTACTGTAAGAGCAGTGAGACTATGGAACTCTCTGCCACATGATGTTGTAATGAGTGAGTCACTACTAACATTTAAGAAGGGCCTGGATGCCTTTCTTGAAAACTATAATATTACCAGTTATATATACTAGATTCTTTGATAAGGCGTTGATCCAGGGAATTAGTCTGATTGCCGTATCTGGAGTCAGGAAGGAATTTTTTCCCCCAATGTGGAGATTAGTGTTGCCACATGGGTTTTTTTTTGCCTTCCTCTGGATCAACATGTTAGGCTATGGGTTGAACTAGATGGACTTAAAGTCTTCCTTCAACCTTAAAAACTATGTTACTATGTTACTATGTTATGTATTTTCGGAAATAGTAGCATTTTGGTAATTTGAATTCTGGCAATCCACGACAGCAGCGAAGGGGAGTAAGACTGTATCAGAGAGCGTAATTCCTTAGTTAGATAATCAGAATTTATTTTAACTATAGATTTGGTGAGAGAGATTTGGATACCCAGATATGTGAAGGATCGGGAGATCCATATGAAAGGTAGCGTTCGACGTAATGTCAATTGTTCTTTAGCTGGGATATTTACTGGGAAAAAGGAGGATTTGGATAGATTGAGCTTGTAATATGATGCTGCTGCGAATTCTTCCAGGATAGACATTAAAGCCGGAACAGTTTGTTTAAGATGAGTGCATGTGAATATCACATCATCTGCATATAGATTAATTTTGTGTTCCATTGGTCCCACCCACACCCCCGAGACCTGCGCCGTGTTACGCACTATAGATGCCAAGGGTTCCATGACCAGGGCGAAGATCAGAGGAGAGAGGGGGCAGCCCTGTCGAGTACCATTTGTAATCTCAAATTTTTGAGATAAGAAGCCAGAGGCACGGACTAAAGCTGAGGGGGATGAATACAGGGACATTATAGAGTCCTTAAATCTTCCAATAATATGGAACCTATCTAGGACTTCACTGAGGAACCCCCAGTGCACCCTGTCAAACGCTTTCTCTGCGTCGAGTGAGAGTAGTGCACCGGGGGCACCCCCCCTCTCCATGATGTCCAGCAGGTTTATTAGCCTTCTTGTGGCATCTCTGGCCTGACGCCCCGGAATGAAACCCACTTGGTCCCTGCCCACGAGGTCCGGAAGTACTTCCATAAGACGACTGGCAAGGATCTTGGCATACAATTTAATATCACAATTTAACAGTGCTATCGGTCGGAAGTTACTCGGGGATGTGGGGGGTTTGCCTGGTTTGGGAAGGGTAGTGATCACAGCTTGTAAACCCTCCTCCTTGACCTTTCCCGTGGACTGCCAGAACCGAAACAGCTTAGTTAAGTATGGGGTCAATAATAGGGAAAAGGAAGTGTAATACTTATATGTATATCCATCCGGGCCTGGGGCAGAGTGTCGTTTGGAAGTTTGGATGGCCTTTTGTACTTCCATTTCAGTTATAGGCATATTTATTTGAGCAACCTGTTGGGGGTTCAGAGAAGGTAGGGTGGCCTTATCTAAAAAGTTTTTAATTATTGTTTTCGTTGGTTGAGGGGTGCATGAGTCATTTTTTAAATTATATAAAGTTTCATAGTATGTTCTAAACTGATCTACAATTTTTATGGGGTGTCTTATTTTGGAACCATTTGAGTCCAACAAGTGAGAGATTTTGGTGGTGGCCATACGCTTGCGGACTCGTCTAGCCAGCAGCTTCCCTGCTCTATCTCCCATTGAGTAGAACCGGGCTTTAGTTCTGGTCATGTCTTTTTGTACTTTGATCAAGAGTGTAGCACGGAGTTGTCTACGAGTTTCTAATAGCTCAGCCGTTAAAGTTGGGGAAGGATGGGATTTTTGTTTGTGTTCCAGGTTTTGGATTTGGGTCGTAAGGGTGGTAACCCTATTTACGTGTTGTTTTTTCGCCCATGCTGACATCTTGATAAGTTTACCTCTGAGGACAGCTTTGTGCGCTAGCCAAAGTGTCTCTGGGGAAACGTCTCCTGTGTCATTTAAGGAGAAGTAATCTGTAATATATCCTGATATCTCTTCTAGGTGTACAGGTGAGGAGAGAATATATTCATTAAGTTTCCATAGTGTAGTGGGAGATACAGCCAGTGCATCCTCAAATTTAATGGCAACAGGGGCGTGGTCTGTCCACGAAATGGAACCCACTTCAGCTGAGAGGCAGAGCGGGAGCAAGGTGTCATCAATTAGAATGTAGTCAATTCTTGACCAAGAGCCAAATCTGGGTGACATATATGAATAATCTCTCTGCTCTGGATGAAAGCATCTCCAAACATCGTGAAGCCCAAATTGCGTAAAAGTCTGTCCCAACTCTGCCCTATACGCTCCGATTCCAGAGCAGTCCATTTTTTTGTCTGCTGGAGCATTTAAATCTCCGGCTATAATTTTCCTTCCCAATGATAGGGGGAATAGGGTTTCCAGAGTTTGAGACAGAAATTTAACCTGACCTGTATTAGGGGAGTACATGGACATAAGTGAGTAGGTGGCATTATTTAATTTGCAGTTAATGAGGATATAGCGTCCCGCTGGGTCTAGTGTAGAGGATATGTGTTCAAACGTTAATCTCTTATGAATTAGTATAGCCACCCCCGCTTTTTTGGTGTCTGCTGTCGCAAAAAAACTATGAGGGTAAAGATGCGACTGCATTCTGTGTGTATCTGCTGCCAACAGGTGCGTCTCCTGTAGAAACAAAACATCATACCTGAGCTTTACGATCTGTCTCCATGTCAAAGAACGTTTCTCAGGACTGTTAAGTCCATTTACATTTACTGAACCGCATGTGATACTCATGGTGGATCAAACACATTCAATTGTAGAATACAATCATTACTGTTGGGAGACCAGCCGACCTGTAGGGGAGGGGGGATGGGAGAGGAGGGAGGGAAACACATGAGGATTATAGGAACAAATTCCATTAACTGGAGCAACAATAGGCATAATGAGCATTATACACAGACAAGTACATCTTGCGTACATCTTGTCCAAAAACCTGTGGGTAAAACCACAGAAAAATAAAAACAAAGAGTGCCAACTGAAACGCACTCAAGGGGCAATATTATCCCAGTATTTACTGGGATAAAGAAATAAGCAAATCAGTACAGTAGAGGTTTAGATTGTAGAAGAAGTGAGAGAGAGAGGGGAAGGTCTTAGAGTGTGGTTGTGCAGAGAGAAAAGAAAAAAGCAATATAGAAGGGGGAGTGAGAAGATGTGTTAGGGAGTAAGGATATGCCAGGAGAAGGCACGTGTGGTGGGGGAAGAGAGGGAGGGATGTGTGAAGATTTAGGTCGAGTGTGAGAAGAAGAAGGTAAGATCAAGAAAAAGAATTTAGAGATCTAAACAGAATTGTTCAGAATGAGAACAATAAAAGGTACAAAGATAGTTTCAGGAACATAAAAATACAAGAGTTCCTGATCTACTCCGGGCTATCAAGCTTTATGGACCTGCAGTGGTATCATACTGTGAACCATTCAGGATCAATTCTTGGTCTGTTTCCTCTTTTTTTCTTTCCATCCAAGCCAGTTTGTGAGCCAGGTTTATCCGAGCCCTCCACAGGGGGGGAGTTCATCAGTCCCCATTGTTTCAATAGTCTTTCTGCATGAACAGGCAGTAAGCAAACATAGGATTTGTCCTCTTTTTTGATGATAAGCTTTGTGGGAAATCCCCATCTGTAAGGGATATCATTATCCCTCAGGACTTTGGTGCAGTGCTGAAATGCTTTGCGTTGAAGTAAGGTTCCAGGTGAAATGTCCTGATAAACTTCAATATGTGCATATTTATCTGGTAGTTCAGGACGAGATCTAAGAGACCTGAGAAAGTCTTCTTTCACTTCAAAATAGTGCACTCTTGCAAGAATGTCTCTGGGCAGGGAGGGATCCAGGTTTGATGGCTTTGGTATCCTATGTATTCTATCAATTTTGAAATCCATGGGGTCTGTGTCTGGCAGAGCTGCAGTTAGGAACCCCTGCAGAAAGCCCCTTAGCTCTCTATTTTGCACATTTTCATCCACCCCTCTCAGCCTTACATTGTTGCGGCGTGATCTGTCCTCAAGGTCCAGATTTTTGCTTTGGACCCTTGCAATCTGCTCTTCTAGTTGTTCGTTTGTGTCCAGCAGGGCATTATGAGAGGAAATGATCTCTGCTAGCTTTCTTTCTAATGAATCTGTGCGTGAGCTCAGCTCTGCTATTTCACCCCTCACCTCCGCCACCATTTTCATCATGTCGGTGTGGAGAGAAGCCCGGAACTCCTCCAGCAGCTCCCTCATGCTGGCGTGTGTCAGGGGATCTCGGGTGCCTGACTCCCGCCAGCCACCTCCTGAGAGTGTGGACCGCGTTTGGCCGCACGTGCTGCTCTGGGTGAGGGAGGCGCCATGTTGGGCTCCTGGAGCGCGAAGGGCTTGGGGGCTGTGAAAAAGTCGGATACCCGCCTTGGTGCTAGTCCTGTCACTGGTCTGGTCTTACCCATCGGTGCAGTGAGGGATCCGGTCTTTTGTGGTGCAGAGGAGATCGCTGTTGCAGGCTCTGGAAGCTGGTAATGGCTGTGTCTGTGCCCGGGAGATCAGGAGCTCAAAGTTATGCAGCCTCTGCCATTGCCAGTCAGGCCACGCCCCCCAATTGATAATATATCTTGTCATGCAGGCCAGGTTGTATCCTCTAAGATTGGGCAATGCTATCCCCCCTTCATCGTGCGAAAACATTAGTGTGCGGTTTTTAATTCTGCATCTCCGTCCCTGCCATAGAAAGTCAGTGAAGGCCTTATTAAGTTTATTCACGTCCACATGTCGTAGTAAAAGTGGCAGGGTCTGTAAGGGATATAATAGGCGTGAGAAGCTAACCATTTTGATCAAATAGTTTCTTCCCAAGAGCGACAACGGCAGATCTTTCCATCTACAGAGTTCTTGAATTATCTTATTCATTAGGGGGCCATAATTAAGTCTATAAATGTCCCTCGTGTCATGCCCCAGGTGAATTCCCAAGTATTTAATTGAGTTGCTAGTGATTGTTATCCCATGTAGACGATCAGGGGTCCCCTCTCCCTGGGCTATCCATGCCAGTCGTTGTTTGAGAACAAGCTCCTCACACTTCGACCTGTTTAAGCGGAAGGCCGAAACGTCCCCAAATGTTTCCAGGACGCCCATAAGACCAGGTAGATCTCCCTCCAGATCAGACATGTAAAGAATAATGTCGTCTGGAAAGAAGCTGGACTTTATTTCCTTACTGCCAATGGCAATGCCTTTGAAACTATTTCCCTCATTAATAAACCTTGCCTTGGGTTCAATTGCTAGGTTAAATAATAGAGGCGATAACGGGCAACCCTGTGCCGTTCCCCTTCCCAAATGTATCTTGTCCGAAAGGAAGCCCGGAGTATGGACCCTCGCTTCGGCTCAGAGTAAACAGCACTGATAAAGTTACGAAATTCACCCTTAATGCCAAATCTATCCAGAACCTGTTCCAGCCATGACCATCCCACGCTATCAAAGGCTGTCTCAGCGTCAAGCATGACCATGGCCGGAACCCCCTCCTCATCCTTTCCCAATCTCACCGCCTCCAGAATCATCATGGACCTTCTGATCTTACCTGCCGCTGAGTTGCCTCGCACAAATCCTGCCTGCTCATGACCTAACAATTTGGGAAGAGGTTTCGCCAACCTGTCCGCCAGGATTTTAGCTATAATTTTCAAGTCTTGGTTATTCAGGGAAATAGGACGAAAACCAGCTGGATCGTCTGTTGGTTTGTCGCCCTTGTGAATAACCTTTATGTAGGCCGTATTCATATGTCCAGGGATACTCTCCCCTTTCATGAATTTGTTGTACATATTTTGTAAGTGTGGGGTAATCTTATATTTTAGGGCTTTTTGTATAGGTTAGCATCGAAACCATCTGGACCAGGTGCTTTATGCAGGCCCAACGTCCCAATCACCCCAGATATCTCTACCTCAGTTATCTGACCACTCAGTATCGTTAGGTCCTCATCAGTCAATGACGGCAGATTAACACTGTCTAACCAATCCTTTCCTCTTATCGTGTCAGTATGTCGAGGGCTATATAATGATGTGTAGTAGTTCCCCAATATAGTATTAATCTCTTTTGGATCTGTCGTTACAGTACTGTCACTCCTTTTAAGGGTCGCTACGTGAGACATCGAGTGACGTCCTTTGGCCAAATTGGCTAACATACGACCTGCCTTGTCACCATATCTGTGCAAATCTGCGTCTTTGCGTGTTTTAGTCAATGCTTCTTTCTGTTTAGTCCATGAGTCAAATTCAAGTTTAGCCGACAGCCACGCCGCCTTGGTGTCATCTCCTGGATGCTCTTGGAACCTCACATAGGCCTGTCACACCATCCCGCTAGTTTGTAGATAGTGTAAATGTACTTTTTTTTTATCGCAGCAGTGTGAGCTATGATTTTGCCTGTCATGACAGCCTTCTCTGTCTCCCACAGTAAGGCAGGGTAACCCGTAGAATTCTGATTATGTTCCAAAAATTCTGTCCACCATTCCCCCATTTTTTTGGCAAAATCTTTATCCATCCAAAGATAGTGGGGGAAGTGCCATAATATATCCGTACCTTTAGGGTTAAGGTCTTGCAGTGTCAGTGTTATTGGAGCATGATCTGATATCACCAAGTCTGCTATATCTGTCTCATTAACCTTGGTAACCAGAGTCTCGCCAACCAGGAGCAAGTCAATACGAGACCAAGAGCTATGGAGGTGTGAATAGTGAGTGTATGATCTGTCAGCAGGGTGATGCAATCTCCATATATCTCTCACCCCCAAGTTATCAGCGAAGTTGCGTAGTAAGGAGGGCCTTGACTCGCCTAACAAATCATCCCCTCCACGGGTGAGAACGGTCTTCCGATGCCATCATAATCTCATTCATATCACCCCCTATCACTAAATTTTGTGTCCCAGTTGACAGTATGGAAGTGGTCAGAGTACGAAAAAATTGCTCTTTGTCTGTATTGTGTATGTCCAATATCCCGCTCGGTGTTTCCAACACAGTTTGTACATGACGACCAAATTCATCATGGCGGTGAGAGATCATTTTACGTGGGAAGGAATTGCTAATCAAGGTTATCACCCCAGCCTTTCGCCCTACTGCTCCCGACCCATAGACATCTCCCACCCATTACCTTTGTAGTCTAAACAGATCTTGTTGTGACAAATGGGATTCCTGCAGCAACACAATATCTCCTCTCAACATTTTAAGATGTCTCAGCACTAGCGATCTTTTCTCAGGGGTTTTAAGACCTTTGACATTCCAAGATATTAACTTTACCATTTTGGATTCATATAGGTGATCTTATTCCAAGGTTGGTGTGTTCAAAGAATATCAACCATTACTGTCTTAAATTAGCCAGGGAAGTAAAGCATACTGATTCCTGCAAGGTATTCCCAACATCCCACAAAAGATAACAGTAAACATACAAGCAGGTAATAAATGTTACAGTACAGGACCTCCATTTTTTCCGACATGGATCACCGCCAAATTCCGCACCTGCCCGGTACAATGAATGACATTACCAAGCCGGCAGCATCATTCTCCACGCTAATATTATGAGCATATGGATGTCCCAGGAGCCCCTCTGTCCCCAGGCCTCCTTGAACCTTTGATGGAACCAGCACCCTGTCTAAAGAAAGGAAAAACGAGAACAGAAAGGAGGAAGAAGGAAAAAAAAAGGGGGGGAAATCAAATTTTTCTGTATTCTCACGGCGCTCTCCCTTTGAAGAATTAGTCCAAGCAAGGCAAGAGTCTGGACGGAGCAAATTTTCGTTATATATCCCAGGTCATCAACTAGACTGTTGAATCATTCACTGGAGCTGGATTTTCCCGCGGTCTTCGTCTTCCCTCAGATGATCCCGGAGAAGGTGACGTGAACGCCCGTAATGGCTCGTCAGGTGTCTTCCATATTTTGAAGGAGCCGTCTTGATTTCTAGTTTTAAGTGTGGCTGGGTATATGAGTTGGAATTGGATGCCTCTATTGTACAGCAGACTGCAGACCTCACTGTAGGCTTTTCGTTTCCTAGTAATGTCAGGTGAAAGGTCGTCAAAGACAACCACCTTATGGCCTTATAAGAAAAGCGGCTGTCTTCTGGCCCTTAATAGTCTCAGTAGTTTGTCTTTATCCTTGAAGTCAAGGTATTTTGCAATTGCCTGACGTGCTTTCGGGGGTCTTTGTGAGTCATGTTCATCTGCTCTGCGTCTCATGGGACCCATCGGTGCTCCTCCCAGCGGACCTACACGGTATGCCCGTTCCACCCTGCACTTGTCCGTTAATCCCAAAGCCTTGGGCAGTTCTAGTTCAAATATATCATTGAGTTGTTGGTATGATATTGATTCTGGCAAGCCTACTAATCTAAGATTACTTCTACGTGACCTATTCTCCAAATCGTCAAGTTTATCTTTCATCCAGAGCTCATTTTTTCGTGCTGACTCTAATTCACGCTCTAATGTGATCACTCTGTCCTCCATATTGGAAAGTCTTTGCTCTAAATGATCTAATCTGCCAGCATGTTGTGCAGTCACTATATTAACCTCATCCAGGGCATCCTTTACTGCCTCCTTGACCGCATCTTTAATGTCCCCAGCCAGGAATCCCACCTTTCTTTAGCCAGCATCTTGCGGTCAGCAGCAGGGATTAGATCCAGCCCTCTCTCCTCTGTAGTTTGTCTCTTATCGTGCTGGTCATGTTGTGGGCTGGAACGGGACCCCCATGCGTCTCTTCCCTCCTGTCTGCCTTCCTTATGCGCCTCCATCACTCCATTGCTCTTCTGTTTCCCGCTCTGAGCCTGGGCGGCTGCCATTTGCAATACCTGTGGCGCTTGACTGAGAGGCTGCGCTGCTACCTTACCTCCTCTGGCGCTTCTGAGCCACCGGTTTACGGTGGCGCAGCGGCAGGATGTTGCAACCGGAATCGTTCCGGCGGACTGGAGCTTCCGGCAGGCAGAATTCATCGGTCTAAACCGGGCAGGCGGGCAGAGCTCCCTCACTCTGCTTTCTCTACGTCGGCGCCGGAACCGGAAGTATAATGTGCCCATTTTAAGGAAGTGGGTCTTTTGTAGTATTGCCCTAGGCAGGGAAGCCAAATATTGGGAGGCACCACAATGCCCCTGGATGGAGGCGTGTATGAGGGCCTCTTTAAATAATGTGCCCATTTTAAGGAAGTGGGTTTTTGGTAGGATTGCCCTAGGCAGGGCTGCTAAACATTGGGAGGCACCCCAATGCCCCTGGATAGAGGCGTGCATTAGAGCCTCTTTAAATTATGTGCCCATTTTAAGGAAGTGGGTCTTTTGTAGTATTGCCCTAGGCAGGGCTGCTAAACATTGGAAGGCACCACAATGCCCCTGGGAATAGACGTACATGAAGGCCTCTTTAAATAATGTGCCCATTTTAAGCAAGTGGGTCATTTGTAGTATTGTCCTAGGCAGGGCAGCCAAAAATTGGGAGTCAGCACAATGCCCCTGGATGGATGCGTGCATGAGGGCCTCTTTTAAAAATATGCCCATTTTAAGGAAGTGGGTCTTTTTTAGTATTGCTCTAGGCAGGGCTGCAAAACATTGGGAGGCACCCCAATGCCCCTGGAAAGAGGCGTGCATGAGGGCCTCTTTTAATATTGTGCCCATTAAAAGCAAGTGGGTCTTTTGTAGTATTGCCCTAGGCAGGGCTGCTAAACATTGGGAGGCACCCCAATGCCCCTGGATGGATGCGTGCATGAGGGCCTCTTTTAAAAATATGCCCATTTTAAGGAAGTGGGTCTTTTTTAGTAATGCTCTAGGCAGGGCTGCAAAACATTGGGAAGGCACCACAATGCCCCGGGGAATAGACGTACATGAAGGCCTCTTTAAATAATGTGGCCATTGTAAGGAAGTGGATCTTTTGTAGTATTGCCCTTGGCAGGGCAGCCAAAAATTGTGTTGCACTCTGATGCCCCTGGATAGAGACGTGCATGAGGGCCTCTTTAAATAATGTGGCCATTGTAAGGAAGTGGGTCTTTTGTAGTATTGCCCTTGGCAGGGCAGCCAAAAATTGTGTGGCACTCTGATGCCCCTGGGAAGAGATGTACATGAAGGCCTCTTTAAATAATATGCCCATTTTAAGGAAGTGGGTCTTTTGTAGGATTGCCCTAGGCAGGGCAGCCAAAAATTGGGAGGCAGTAAAGATGAGCGAGTACTAAAATGCTCGGGTGCTCGAAGCTCGGGCCGAGCATCCCAAGATACTCGTGTACTCGGCCCGAGCACCGAGCCCAATGTTATCCTATGGGAGACCCGAGTATTTTTCTGACATGACCCCAGGCAGCATGGGAAGCATTTCAGACCCCAAGGTCACTGATGTCAACAATGTTGTCAGACTATTACGCCACTTTTACGGACTGTCAAGAAAACGTTACAAAATGAAACCAAAACGGATTTTCATGGAAAAAATATTAAGGGCTCATACCCACTTGTGAGACAGAGTTGGTGTATGCTATTTTTTTGGATTATATGAAAAATTAAAAAAAAAAAATTGTGTGGCACTCCCATGCCCCTGGGAAGAGACGTAAATGAAGGCCTCTTTAAATAATGTGCCCATTATAAGGAAGTGGGTGTTTTGTAGTAATGCCCTAGGTAGGGAAGCCAAAAATTGTGTGGCACTGTGATGCCCCTAGATAGAGACGTGCATGAGGGCCTCTTTAAATAATGTTCCTATTTTAAGCAAGTGGGTCTTTTGTAGTACTGCCCTAGGCAGGGCTGCCCTAAGTTGGGAGGAACTTCAATGCCCCTGGATGGAGGCGTGCATAAGGGCCTCTTTTAATATTGTGCCCATTAAAAGCAAGTGGGTCTTTTGTAGTATTGCCCTAGGCAGGGCAGCCAAAAATTGGGAGGCACTACAATGCCCCTTGGAAGAGATGTACATGAAGGCCTCTTTAAATAATCTGCCCATTTTAAGGAAGTGGGTCTTTTGCAGTAATGCCCTAGGCAGGGCTGCTAAACATTGGGAGGCACCTCAATGCCCCTGGATAGAGGCGTGCATGAGGGCCTCTTTTAATATTCTGCCCATTATAAGGAAGTGTGTCTTTTGTAGTATTGCCCTACGCAGTGAAGCCAAAGGTTGGGAGGCACCAAGATGCTTCTGGATAGAGACGTGCATGAAAGCCTATTTAAATAATGTGCCCATTTTAAGCAAGTGGGTCTTTTGTAGGATTGCCCTAGGCAGGGAAGTCAAAAATTGTGTGGCACTCTGATTCCCCTGGATGGAGGCGTGCATGAGGGCCTTTTTAAATAATGTGCCCATTTTAAGCAAGTGGGTCTTTTGTAGGATTGCCCTAGGCAGGGAAGCCAAAAATTTTGTGGCACTCTGATGCCCCTGGATGGAGACGTGCATGAGGGCCTCTTTAAATAATGTGCCCATTTTAAGCAAGTGGGTCTTTTGTAGTATTTCCCTAGGCAGGGCTGCCCAAAGTTGGGAGGAACTTCAATGCCCCTGGATGGAGGCGTGCATGAGATCCTTTTTAAATAATGTGCCCATTTTAAACAAGTGGATCTTTTGTAGTAATGCCCTAGGCAGGGCTGCTAAACATTGGGAGGCACCCCAATGCCCCTGGAAAGAGGCGTGCATGAGGGCCTCTTTTAATATTGTGCCCATTAAAAGCAAGTGGGTCTTTTGTAGTATTGCCCTAGGCAGGGCTGCTAAACATTGGGAGGCACCACAATGCCCCTGGGAATAGACGTACATGAAGGCCTCTTTAAATAATGTGCCCATTTTAAGCAAGTGGGTCATTTGTAATATTGTCCTAGGCAGAGCTGCCAAAAGTTGGGAGGCACTCTGATGCCCCTGGATGGAGGTGTGCATGAGGGCCTCTTTAAATAATGTGCCCATTGTAAGGAAGTGGGTCTTTTGTAGGATTGCCCTAGGCAGGGCTGCTAAACATTGGGAGGCACCCAATGCCCCTGGATGGAGGTGTGCATGATTGCCTCTTTAAATAATGTGGCCATTGTAAGGAAGTGGGTCTTTTGTATTATTGCCCTAGGCAGGGCAGCCAAAAATTGGGAGGCACTACAATGCCCCTTGGAAGAGATGTACATGAAGGCCTCTTTAAATAATCTGCCCATTTTAAGGAAGTGGGTCTTTTGCAGTAATGCCCTAGGCAGGGCTGCTAAACATTGGGAGGCACCTCATTGCCCCTGGATAGAGGCGTGCATGAGGGCCTCTTTTAATATTCTGCCCATTATAAGGAAGTGTGTCTTTTGTAGTATTGCCCTACGCAGGGAAGCCAAAGGTTGGGAGGCACCAAGATGCCCCTGGATAGAGGCGTGCATGAGAGCCTATTTAAATAATGTGCCCATTTTAAGCAAGTGGGTCTTTTGTAGGATTGCCCTAGGCAGGGATGTCAAAAATTGTGTGGCACTCTGATTCCCCTGGATGGAGGCGTGCATGAGGGCCTTTTTAAATAATGTGCCCATTTTAAGCAAGTGGGTCTTTTGTAGGATTGCCCTAGGCAGGGAAGCCAAAGGTTGGGAGGCACCAAGATGCCCCTGGATGGAGACATGCATGAGGGCCTCTTTAAATAATGTGCCCATTTTAAGCAAGTGGGTCTTTTGTAGAATTGCCCTAGGCAGGGAAGCCAAAGGTTGGGAGGCACCAAGATGCCCCTGGATAGAGGCGTGCATGAGAGCCTTTTTAAATAATGTGCCCATTTCAAGCAAGTGGGTCTTTTGTAGGATTGCCCTAGGCAGGGAAGCCAAAAATTGTGTGGCACTCTGATGCCCCTGGATAGAGGCATGCATGAGGGCCTTTTTAAATAATGTGCCCATTTTAAGCAAGCGGGTCTTTTGTAGGATTGTCCTAGGCAGGGAAGCCAAAAATTGGGAGGCATTGCGATGCCCCTGGGAGGAAACATGGAGGACAGCCTCTAAAAATTGTTCCCATTACAAAGGAGTGGGTCTCCTGTACTTGTAATGCCCATTCTGTAAGCATGGACTAAAATATTTACCCCTAGGGGGTATACATGAAACTAATGCCTAACCTTTGAATGGTTAGGGTCATCATCATCATAAATATGATGTAGAAAAACTATGGTTTTGTGGCATCATGAACCACGGTCACACTGATCATATGATGGTGGCGGATGAGGAGAAGGAAGAGCAGTACAGCAAGTAGCCAAAGACATGAAGTGTGTACCGATGTGTGGGTGTGCGGAGGTGCATGGCAATCTACCGGCACAAAATTTAAATTCCGCTACCATTTGGTGGTGGTTTGGTAAACTCAGGCCCAATCCAACTCTTATTCATCTTCATCAAAGTCAGCCTGTCAGCATTTTCAGTTGATAGGTGGGTGCGTTTATCTGTAATGATTCCAACTGCGGCACTAAAAACACGCTCTGACAAAACGCTAGCGGCAGGGCAGGCAAGGACTTCCAAGGCGTAGAGAGGCAATTCCTGCCACGTGTCCAGCTTGGATACCCAATAATTATAAGGCACAGAGAGGAGTCTAGGAGCACTTTAGTACGATTGGCAAGGTACTCCCTCAGCATCTTGGCAAACTTTGCATTCCTTGTGATACTACCCTGCACCTCAGGGCCTGTGGTACGGGAGGTGCTGAGAAAAGTGTCCCAGATCTTTGAGAGTTTTCCCCTACCTCTGCTGGATTGGACTTGTGCCTCTCTCGGCTGGATGCCTTGGTTGTCCACTGAATAGTGACCTCTGCCGCTAGCGTTTTCAGAAGGGAATTTTTTTAGGAATTCCACAAGTATGGCCTTCTGGTACTGCAGCATTTTTGTAGACCTTTCCGCCTCGGGAATAAGAGAAATAAATTTCTCTTTGTAGCGTGGGTCTAAAAGTGTCACCAACCAGTAATGAGTGTCCGCCAAGATCTTGATACCGCGAGGGTCACGAGACAGGCAGCGTACCATAAAGTCAGCCATGTGCGCCAGACTGTTAACAGGCAAGACTTCAGGGTCCCTCATCAACAGCATGACTGGCCGTGCTGACCTCATCCTCCTCCTCTCCCCTGTCCTCTGGCCATCCACGCTGAACCAACTGTCTGACGGTTGTGCATGTATTACTGTCAATTCCGCATGAAAGTAGCTCTATTTCTTCATCCTCCTCCTTTTTTGTCATAATCCTCCAATGCACGTTGGGATGAGATGAGGCTGGGCTGTGTGTAATCACCCAGTACGGTTTCTTGCTGCAAGTCATCGTGCTCCGCCTGCAATGCATCATCTTTGATTTTGAGCAGAGAGCATTTTAGAAGACAGAGAAGCAGTGTAACAGGCCAGATTAACCCCCCGACCAGAATATACCCGGGGTTAAAGTGGCCTAGCCCAGATTATACCCTGGGTATATTCTGGCCTATCCCAGTTTATACACCGGGGTATAGTTTGGGCTAGGCCAGAATATACCCCCCTGGGCCAGAATATACCCCGGGTATATTCTGGCCTAGCCCAAACTATACCCCGGGTTATAAACTGGGCTAGGCCAGATTATACCCCTCCGTATACCACAGCAGCTGTAGATCAGGGGCCCAAGCCATGCACAGGGCCCCAAGCAATGCATGGGGGCCCAAGGCTGCACAAAGGGGCCTCAGGCAGTGCTAGGGCCCCAGGCGGTGCTAGGGGTCCTAGGCAGTGCATGGGGGCCCGAGGCAGCATACAGGGGCCCCAGGCTACATACAGGATCCCAGGCTACACACAGGGGCCCGAGCCAGCATACAAGGGCCCGAGGCAGTGCACGGGGCCCCAGGTGGTGAACAAGGCCCCAGGCAGCACAAAGTGGCCCCAGGCTACACACAGGATCCCAGGCTACACACAGGGGCCCCATGCAGCATACAAGGGCCCCAAGTAGCACAAAGGAGCCCCAGGCAACATACAGGGGCCCCAGGCAGTACTAGGGGCCCCAGGCTACACACAGGATCCCAGGCTACACACAAGGGCCACATGCAGCATACAAGGGCCCCAGGCAGCACAAAGTGGCCCCAGGCAGCACAATGTCGCCCCAGGCAACATACAGGGGCCCCAGGCAGTACTAGGGGTCCCAGGCTACACACAGGATCCCAGGCTACACACAGGGGCCCCATGCAGCATACAAGAGCCCCAGGCAGCACAAAGGGGCCCCAGGCAACATACAGGGGCCCCAGGCACTACTAGGGGCATCTGGCTACACACAGGATCCCAGGCTACACACAGGGGCCCCAGACAGCACAATGTGGCCCCAGGCAGCACAATGTGGCCCCAGACAACATACAGGGGCCCCAGGCAGTACTAGGGGCCCCAGGCTACAAACAGGATCCCAGGCTACACACAGGGGCCCCAGCCAGCATACAAGGGCCCCAGGCAGTGCACAAGGCCCCAGGCAACATACAGGGGCCCCAGGTAGTACTAGGGGCCCCAGGCTACACACAGGATCCCAGGCTACACAAGGGCCCCATGCAGCACAAAGGGGCCCCAGGCAGCACAATGTGGCCCGAGGCAACATACAGGGGCCCTAGGCAGTACTAGGGGCCCCAGGCTACACACAGGATCCCAGGCTACACACAGGGGCCCCATGCAGCATACAAGGGCCCCAGGCAGCACAAAGTGGCCCCAGGCAGCACAAAGTGGCCCCAGACAACATACAGGGGCCCCAGGCAGTACTAGGGGCCCCAGGCTACACACAGGATCCCAGGCTAAACACAGGGGCCCCATGCAGCATACAAGGGCCCCAAGTAGCACAAAGGAGCCCCAGGCAACATACAGGGGCCCCAGGCAGTACTAGGGGCCCCAGGCTACACACAGGATCCCAGGCTATACACAGGGGCCACATGCAGCATACAGGGGCCCCAGGCTATACACAGGATCCCAGGCTACACACAGGGGCCCCATGCAGCATACAAGAGCCCCAGGCAGCACAAAGGGGCCCAAGGCAACATACAGGGACCCCAGGCAGTACTAGGGGCCCCAGGCTACACACAGGATCCCAGGCTACACACAGGGGCCCCATGCAGCATACAAGGGCCCCAGGCAGCACAATGTGGCCCCAGGCAACATACAGGGGCCCCAGGTAGTACTAGGGGCCCCAGGCTACACACAGGATCCCAGGCTACCGAAGGGCCCCATGCAGCATACAAGAGCCCCTGGCAGCACAAAGGGGCCCCAGGCTGCACACAGGATCCCAGGCTACACACAGGGGCCCCAGACAGCATAATGTGGCACCAGGCAGCACAATGTGGCCCCAGACAACATACAGGGGCCCCAGGCAGTACTAGAGGCCCCAGGCTACACACAGGATCCTAGGCTACACACAGGGGCCCCGTGCAGCATACAAGGGCCCCAGGCAGCACAATGTGGCCCCAGGCAACATACAGGGGCCCCAGTTAGTACTAGGGGCCCCAGGCTACACACAGGATCCCAGGCTACACAAGGGCCCCATGCAGCATACAAGAGGCCCTGGCAGCACAAAGGGGCCCCAGGCAGCACAATGTGGCCCGAGGCAAGATACAGGGGCCCTAGGCAGTACTAGTGGCCCCAGGCTACACACAGGATTCCAGGCTACACACAGGGGCCCCAGCCAGCATACAAGGGCCCCAGGCAGTGCACAGGGCCCCAGGCGGTGCACAAGGCCCCAGGCAGCACAAGGTGGCCCCAGGCAGCACAAAGGTGCCCCTGGCAGCACACAGGGGCCCCAAGCTACACAGAGGATCACAGGCAGCACAAAGGGGCCCTGAACGCTGTCTCTTGCCCCCTTGCGCGCTGTCTCTCCCCCACCCTTGTGCTGTCTCTGACCCCGTGTGCTTCCTGGGTCCCTTATGTGCTGCCTGGGGACCCTGTATGTTGCCTGGGGCCACTTTCTGCTGACTGGGGCCACTTTCTGTTGCCTGGGGACACTTTGTGTTGTCTGGGGCCACTTTGTACTGCCTGGGGCCCTGTGCACTGCCTGGGCCCCTTGTATGCTGCCTGGGGCCCCTGTGTGTAGCCTGGGATCCTGTGTGCAGCCTGGGATCCTGTGTGTAGCCTGGGATGCTGTGTGTAGCCTGGGGCCTCTGTGTGCTGCCTCAAGCCCCCATGCACTGCCTGGAGCCCCTTTGTGCTGCCTGAGGCCCTTGTATGCTGCCTGGGGCCCCTGTGTGTAGCCTGGGGCCCCTGTGTGCTGCCTGGGGCCCCCATGCACTGCCTGGGGCCCCTTTGTGCTGCCTGGGGCCCTTGTATGCTGCCTGGGGCCCCTGTATGCTGCATGTGGCCCCTGTGTGTAGCCTGGGATCCTGTGTGTAGCCTGGGGCCCCTAGTACTGCCTGGGGCCCCTGTATGTTGCCTGGGGCCCTTTTTTGCTGCCTGGGGCCCTTGTATGCTGCATGGGGCCTCTGTGTGTAGCCTGGGATCCTGTGTGTAGCCTGGGGCCCCTAGTACTGCCTGGGGCCCCTGTATGTTGCCTGGGGCCACTTTGTGCTGCCTGGGGCCCTTGTATGCTGCATGGGGCCTCTGTGTGTAGCCTGGGATCCTGTGTGTAGCCTGGGGCCCCTAGTACTGCCTGGGGCCCCTGTATGTTGCCTGGGGCCACTTTGTGCTGCCTGGGGCCCCTGTATGCTGCATGGAGCCCCTGTGTGTAGCCTGGGATCCTGTGTGTAGCCTGGGACCCCTAGTACTGCCTGGGGCCCCTGTATGTTACCTGGAGCCCCTTGTGCTACCTGGGGCCCTTGTATGCTGCACAGGGCCCCCTGTGTGTAGCCTGGGATCCTGTGTGTAGTCTGGGGCCCCTAGTACTGCCTGGGGCCCCTGTATGTTGCCTGGGGCCCTTTTGTGCTACCTGGGGCCCTTGTATGCTGCATGGGGCCCCTGTGTGTAGCCTGGGATCCTGTGTGTAGCCTGGGGCCCCTAGTACTGCCTGGGGCCCCTGTATGTTGCCTGGGGCCACTTTGTGCTGCCTGGGGCCACTTTGTGCTGCCTGGGGCCCCTGTATGCTGCATGGGGCCCCTGTGTGTAGCCTGGGATCCTGTGTGTAGCCTGGGGCCCCTAGTACTGCCTGGGGCCCCTGTATGTTGCCTGGGGCCCTTTTGTGCTACCTGGGGCCCTTGTATGCTGCATGGGGCCCCTGTGTGTAGCCTGGGATCCTGTGTGTTGCCTGGGACCCCTAGTACTGCCTGGGGCCCCTGTATGTTGCCTGGGGCCCTTTTGTGCTACCTGGGGCCCTTGTATGCTGCATGGGGCCCCTGTGTGTAGCCTGGGATCCTGTGTGTAGCCTGGGGCCCCTAGTACTGCCTGGGGCTCCTGTATGTTGCCTGGGGCCACTTTGTGCTGTCTGGGGCCCCTGTGTGCTGCATGTGGCCCCTGTGTGTAGCCTTGGTTCCTGTGTGTAGCCTGGGGCCCCTAGAACTGCCTGGGGCCCCTGTATGTTGCCTGGGGCCCCTTTGTGCTACCTGGGGCCCTTGTATGCTGCATGGAGCCCCTGTGTGTAGCCTGGGATCCTGTGTGTAGCCTGGGGCCCCTAATACTGCCTGGGGCCCCTGTATGTTGCCTGGGGCCACTTTGTGCTGCCTGGGGCCTTGTGCACTGCCTGGGGCCCCGTGCACTGCCTAAGGCCCTTGTATGCTGGCTGGGGCCCCTGTGTGTAGCCTGGGGCCCCTGTAGGCTGCCTTGGGCCCCATGTGCTGTCTGGGGCCCTAGCACTGCCTGAGGCCCCTGTATGTTGCGTAGGGCCACTTTCTGCTGCCTGGGGCCACTTTGTGCAGCCTTGGGCCCTCATGCATTGCTTGGGCCCCTGATCTACAGCTGCTGTGGTATACAGAGGGGTATAATCTGGCCTAGGCCTGTTTATACTCCGGGGTATAGTTTGGGCTAAGCCAGAATATACCCGGGGTATATTCTGGCCCAGGGGGGTATATTCTGGGCTAGCCTAGTTTATACCCCGGGGTATAAACTGGGCTAGGCCAGAATATACCCGGGGTATAATCTGGGCTAAGCCACTTTAACCCCGGGTAAATTCTGGTCGGGGGGTTAATCTGGCCTGTTACAGCGGGATGGTGACGCTAATGATTGCGTCATCGCCGCTCACCATCTTGGTGGAGTCCTCAAAGTTTTGGAGGACGGTACATATGTCGGTCATCCATGTCCACTCCTGAGGTCTTATGTGGGGAGTTTGAACCGTAAACCGACGGCCTAGTTGATGCTGGTACTCAACAACTGCCCTCTTCTGTTAACAAATCCTGAACAACATGTGCAGTGTGGAATTCCAACGCGTGGGGACATCACACACCAGTCTGTGGGCCGGAAGACGCAAACGGCGCTGAAATCCGGCAAGGCCGGCAGAAGCAGTAGGTGACTTTCTAAAATGGGCACTCAGGCGGTAGCTCGACAGACGAGCAGATCAGACAGCTCCGGGTAGGATTTTATAAACCGCTGAACCACGAGGTTGAGCACATGGGCCACGCATGGACCGTGTGTCAGCTCGCCTCGCCTCAGAGCTGCTACAAGGTTCTGGCCATTGTCACACACGACCATGCCTGGCTGTAGGTTCAGTGATGTGAGCCAGTGATCTGCCTGCTGTTTCAGAGCTGTCCACAACTCTTCAGTGTTGTGGGGTTTGTCACCTACGCATATTAGCTTCAGCACAGCCTGTTGCCGCTTAGCCGAGGCAGTGCTGCAGTGCTTTCAGCTTGGGACTGGTGTGGAGGGTGAAGTGGAGGAAGAGGAGGAGGAGGAGGCTGAGGAGCAGGACGTGCCAGAGCTGTACACTGTGGGTGAAACCCTGACTGAGTTGGGGCCTGCAATCCTTGATGTTGGAAGGACGTGTTCCATCCCAAGCTCAGCCTGGGTCCCGGCTTCCACAATATTAACCCAGTGTGCCGTCAGTGAGATGTACCGGCCCTGCCCGCAAGCACTTGTCCACGTGTCCATGGTTAGGTGGACTTTGCCTGAAACTGCTTTGTCAAGGGCACGTATGATGTTTTGTGACACGTGCTTATGTAATGCAGGGACGGCACACCACGAAAAATAGTGGTGGCTGGGGACCGAGTAACGTGGGACAGCTGCGGCCATCAGGTCTCCACCAGCCTAAAAGGCAACATTTCAAGCGCAATCAGTTGTGAAATGTGTGCATTTAGAACTGTGGCATGTGGGGCGTTGGCAGCGTATTTGCACCTGCGTTCCAAAGATTGGTGTATGGATAACTGAATGCTGCACTGGGACAAGGACGTGGCTGATGATGGTGCTATTTCTGCTTCTGCAAGTACAGGTGAAGGACAGGAGGCATCTTTGTCTGCAGTATGGACAGAGGATTGGCTTGCACGCACAACAGTGAAAGACGCAGCGGTGTCACCCGCAGACAATGCTCCTGGACTCTGCTGTAAATCCCACAAAGTTGGATGCTTTGCTGCCATGTGCCTGATCCTGCTGGTGGTGGTCAGGCTGCTAGTTTTGCTACCCCTGCTGATGCTGGCAAGGCAGGTGTTGGAAATGGCCTTTTTCAAATTATCTGCAAACACCTTAAAAAAACAGCCAGACTCCGGAAGACCTAACAGTTGTACTGGCAACTTCACTCGTGTTGTTGCTCCGGGGAACGGTTGCCTGACTTCTGCCTGCGGACACCACCCTGCTTCTTCCGGCCTGTTGTGATGCTACGCCTAACTCCCCCTGTGCACTGCTGTCCTCGCTCTGCATGTCCTCCTGCCAGGTTGCGTCAGTTACTGGATCATCCACCACGTCGTCTTCCACTTCCGCACCCTGGTCCTCCTCCTGACTTTCTGGCAATTGTGTCTCATCATCGTCCACCTCTTGTTGAGACACGTTCCCACCGTTGCCTTTGGGAGACCGTGGCTGCTCAAATATTTGGGCATCGGTACATATGATCTCCTCATGACCCATTTCAACTGGAGCTGGCGAGAGGCCAGAATCTACGAATGGATAAGTGAACAGATCTTCAGAGTGTCCAAGTGTGGGATCAGTTATGTCCGGAGCCGGGAACTCGGCATGGTGGGAGGAAGGAGTATCAAGGAATGGAATGTGCGGTCCAGTCTCACGGCTACTGACACTTGACCGTGTAGAAGACAGGGTATTTGTGGTGGTGCCAAACTAACTGGAAGCATTATCCGCTATCCAACTAACAACCTGTTGACACATGCGGTGCAGAGGATGCTGATGGGGTTAATCAGTAAAATACCCCAGAATACATTATTTTACTACAATCATCATTGTCTTAGCTAAACATCTTGTACCGCTGCTGTCACAGTGGTACAAGATGATAGCTTACTGTACCCACAAAGCGGGAAATTTAAACTTGCCGGCTTTGACAGCCGGCGAGTTTAAAGCGTTTTTGGCTGCACACTTGCACAGTGTGCTGTATGGGGGCGAGATTTTCTCGCCCCCATACACTTGCATTGTCCTCACGTGCGTCAGAATCGCGTGCAATCGCAGCATGCTGCGATTGCACTCGCTTCTGACTCGCAGTGCTGATTAGGTGCGTGGGACTCGCACCAGTCTGCCCTGCCTGATAGGGCAACACTGGTCCGAGTGCAATGCGTTTTGTTCACGCATTGCACTCGCGCGAGTCTCACGCCAGTGTGCCTCCACCCGAATGCAGACAAGAGTTGGTTTTTAGCACGACACTGAGATTTGAGATTAAGGCCCTGCAGGTGGACTAGTCAGACACAAACGCTGACTACAATAGCGAGTCTTTTGGCGTATCCTAATTTACACTGCAACCTACAGTAGCTGCACTAAGATGCTAAATGAGTGCAGACAAGAGTTGTTTTTTAGCACAACACTGAGATTTGGGATTAAGGCCCTGCAGGTGGACTAGTCAGACACAAACGCTGACTACAATAGCGAGTCTTTTGGCGTATCCTAATTTACGCTGCAACCTACAGTAGCTGCACTAAGATGCTAAATGAGTGCAGACAAGAGTTGTTTTTTAGCACAACACTGAGATTTGAGATTAAGGCCCTGCAGGTGGACTAGTCAGACACAAACGCTGAATACAATAGCGAGTGTTTTGGCGTATCCTAATTTGGTCTGCAACCTACTCCTGCCGCACACAACTGTTAGATGAATGCAGACAAGAGTTGTTTTTTAGCACAACACTGAGATGTGAGATTAAGGCCCTGCAGGTGGACTAGTCAGATACAAACGCTGACTACAATAGCGAGTCTTTTGGCGTATTCTACTTTACGCTGCAACGTACAGTAGCTGCACTAAGATGCTAAATGAGTGCAGACAAGAGTTGGTTTTTAGCACGACACTGAGATTTGAGATTAAGGCCCTGCAGGTGGACTAGTCAGACACAAACGCTGACTACAATAGCGAGTCTTTTGGCGTCTTTTAATTTACGTTGCACCCTACAGTAGCTGCACTAAGATGCTAAATGAGTGCAGACAAAATTTGGTTTTTAGCACGACAATGAGATTAGAGATTAAGGCCCTGCAGGTGGACTAGTCAGACACAAACGCTGACGAGAATAGCGAGTTTTTTGACGTACCCTAATTTACGCTGCAACCTACTGCAGGTGCACTAAGATGTTAAATGAGTGCTGACAAGATTTGTTTTTTAGCACGACACTGAAATTTGAGATTAAGGCCCTGCAGGTGGACTAGTCAGACACAAACGCTGACGAGAATAGCGAGTTTTTTGGCGTATCCTAATTTACTCTGCAACCTACTGCAGCTGCACTAACATGCTAAATGAGTGCTGACAAGATTTGGTTTTTAGCACGACACTGAGATTTGAGAATAAGGCCCTGCAGGTGGACTAGTCAGATACAAACGCTGACTACAATAGCGAGTCTTTTGGCGTATTTTACTTTACGCTGCAACGTACAGTAGCTGCACTAAGATGCTAAATGAGTGCAGACAAGAGTTGGTTTTTAGCACGACACTGAGATTTGAGATTAAGGCCCTGCAGGTGGACTAGTCAGACACAAACGCTGACTACAATAGCGAGTCGTTTGGCGTCTTTTAATTTACGTTGCATCCTACAGTAGCTGCACTAAGATGCTAAATGAGTGCAGACAAAATTTGGTTTTTAGCACGACAATGAGATTAGAGATTAAGGCCCTGCAGGTGGACTAGTCAGACACAAACGCTGACGAGAATAGCGAGTTTTTTGACGTACCCTAATTTACGCTGCAACCTACTGCAGGTGCACTAAGATGTTAAATGAGTGCTGACAAGATTTGGTTTTTAGCACGACACTGAAATTTGAGATTAAGGCCCTGCAGGTGGACTAGTCAGACACAAACGCTGACGAGAATAGCGAGTTTTTTGGCGTATCCTAATTTACTCTGCAACCTACTGCAGCTGCACTAACATGCTAAATGAGTGCTGACAAGATTTGGTTTTTAGCACGACACTGAGATTTGAGATAAAGGCCCTGCAGGTGGACTAGTCAGACACAAAAGCTGAGGAGAATAGCGAGTCTTTTGGCGTATCCTAATTTACGCTACAACCTACTCCTGCCGCACACAAATGTTAGATGAATGCAGACAAGAGTTGATTTTTAGCACGACACTGAGATTAGAGATTAAGGCCCTGCAGGTGGACTAGTCAGACACAAACGCTGAATACAATAGCGAGTGTTTTGGCGTATCCTAATTTGGTCTGCAACCTACTCCTGCCGCACACAACTGTTAGATGAATGCAGACAAGAGTTGGTTTTTAGCACGACACTGAGATTTGAGATTAAGGCCCTGCAGGTGGACTAGTCAGATACAAACGCTGACTACAATAGCGAGTCTTTTGGCGTATTTTACTTTACGCTGCAACGTACAGTAGCTGCACTAAGATGCTAAATGAGTGCAGACAAGAGTTGGTTTTTAGCACGACACTGAGATTTGAGATTAAGGCCCTGCAGGTGGACTAGTCAGACACAAACGCTGACTACAATAGCGAGTCTTTTGGCGTATTTTACTTTACGCTGCAACGTACAGTAGCTGCACTAAGATGCTAAATGAGTGCAGACAAGAGTTGGTTTTTAGCACGACACTGAGATTTGAGATTAAGGCCCTGCAGGTGGACTAGTCAGACACAAACGCTGACTACAATAGCGAGTCGTTTGGCGTCTTTTAATTTACGTTGCATCCTACAGTAGCTGCACTAAGATGCTAAATGAGTGCAGACAAAATTTGGTTTTTAGCACGACAATGAGATTAGAGATTAAGGCCCTGCAGGTGGACTAGTCAGACACAAACGCTGACGAGAATAGCGAGTTTTTTGACGTACCCTAATTTACGCTGCAACCTACTGCAGCTGCACTAAGATGCTAAATGAGTGCAGACAAAATTTGGTTTTTAGCACGACAATGAGATTAGAGATTAAGGCCCTGCAGGTGGACTAGTCAGACACAAACGCTGACGAGAATAGCGAGTTTTTTGACGTACCCTAATTTACGCTGCAACCTACTGCAGGTGCACTAAGATGTTAAATGAGTGCTGACAAGATTTGGTTTTTAGCACGACACTGAAATTTGAGATTAAGGCCCTGCAGGTGGACTAGTCAGACACAAACGCTGACGAGAATAGCGAGTTTTTTGGCGTATCCTAATTTACTCTGCAACCTACTGCAGCTGCACTAACATGCTAAATGAGTGCTGACAAGATTTGGTTTTTAGCACGACACTGAGATTTGAGATTAAGGCCCTGCAGGTGGACTAGTCAGATACAAACGCTGACTACAATAGCGAGTCTTTTGGCGTATTTTACTTTACGCTGCAACGTACAGTAGCTGCACTAAGATGCTAAATGAGTGCAGACAAGAGTTGGTTTTTAGCACGACACTGAGATTTGAGATTAAGGCCCTGCAGGTGGACTAGTCAGACACAAACGCTGACTACAATAGCGAGTCGTTTGGCGTCTTTTAATTTACGTTGCATCCTACAGTAGCTGCACTAAGATGCTAAATGAGTGCAGACAAAATTTGGTTTTTAGCACGACAATGAGATTAGAGATTAAGGCCCTGCAGGTGGACTAGTCAGACACAAACGCTGACGAGAATAGCGAGTTTTTTGACGTACCCTAATTTACGCTGCAACCTACTGCAGGTGCACTAAGATGTTAAATGAGTGCTGACAAGATTTGGTTTTTAGCACGACACTGAAATTTGAGATTAAGGCCCTGCAGGTGGACTAGTCAGACACAAACGCTGACGAGAATAGCGAGTTTTTTGGCGTATCCTAATTTACTCTGCAACCTACTGCAGCTGCACTAACATGCTAAATGAGTGCTGACAAGATTTGGTTTTTAGCACGACACTGAGATTTGAGATAAAGGCCCTGCAGGTGGACTAGTCAGACACAAAAGCTGAGGAGAATAGCGAGTCTTTTGGCGTATCCTAATTTACGCTACAACCTACTCCTGCCGCACACAAATGTTAGATGAATGCAGACAAGAGTTGATTTTTAGCACGACACTGAGATTAGAGATTAAGGCCCTGCAGGTGGACTAGTCAGACACAAACGCTGACGAGAATAGCGAGTCTTTTGGCGTATCCTAATTTACGCTGTAACCTACTGCAGCTGCACTAAGATGCTAAATGAGTGAGGGTGTGACCAAGAGGCATGTAGAGAGGAAGCACATGTGAAGAGCTCCCACTCGACCGGGCTAATTACCGTTGCTATTCCCCACAGCGCGGCCGGTATTACATCGAAATAGCTGCCTGAGACCCGTGGCCACGACTGGGAGTCGGCGTTAGCGTTCTTACCTGGCAGGATGCCTAAGAAAGGCCTTAAGAAGATGGCAGGGGAGCTGACCCTGGGCTCCCAAAATGGTGCAGCAGCCTCAGCACGTGTGTTGGAGGAGGAGGCAGCAGACAGTGCAGCCAGAAACAGGGACGTGGAGACCCGGCTGTGGAGATTTGCTAGAGTGGAAGAGATTGAAAGAGGAATGCAGGAAGATATGAAAGGTCACCCAGGTGCCAGAGGAGAAGGTAAGGAGTCAGGAATCAGTGAGGAGGGGGAGGAGGATATGAACAGTGCTGGAGGGCAGGAGAAACAGGAGCCCCTGGCTAGCTGGGGAGAGATGGTGGAACAAAACAGAAAGCAGCCAACAGCACTGCATCTGCTAGTCCCTGCTGAACCCACAATAAAAGATGTGTTGATGGCTGTGCTGCAATGTGGGTCTGCTATAACGAATGTACTCACACAGCTAGGATGCTTGCAAGAGTCCATGCAAACAGTCAAACATGATTTGCATACAGTCAAGGATAGGACTGGGCAGCTGGAAAGGAGAGTTGGCACTCTGGAGGACAAAGTTACTAAGTCTGTGCAACACCATAAAGAAACCAGTAAAGACATTGCTGCAATATGGGACAAAACAGATGACTTAGAGAACAGGTCCAGGCGCAATAATGTGTGCATTGTTGGTGTGCCTGAAAGAAGTGAGGGAAAAAACCCTACTGCCTATGTTGAGGATTGGATTAAAGGAGCAGTCGGCGCGGTCAATCTGACTCACTTATACGAAGTGGAGCGCGCCCACAGGGTTCCGGCCCGTCCTCCTCCCGGCAATCTACCACGACCTATCCTGGCTAAAGTCCTTCATTATAAGGACAGAGACATTATCCTTAGGTTCTCCAGAGACCATCCTGGTCTGACCATTGAGGGATCAAGGGTATCCTTTTACCCGGACTTCTCTCCAAAAGTGACGAAAATGAGAGCCAAGTTTACAGATGTTAAAAGACGACTGAGAGATCTTGGCGTCAAATACTCCATGATCTTTCCCGCCAAACTGAGGGTGGAAGCTGGGAATAAAGTTAACTTTTTCTTGGAAGCTGTACAGGCTGCTAAGTGGCTGGACATTAATGAGCAGCATCTAAGTGTGGAAGGAGAGGACTGTGGTTGAACGCTGCGGGTTCTTTGATGCATAGTTTTCAACAAATGCGCGGACAAACATAACGTGCTGTGGGGTGGTATCCTGACACATGGGGGTGGCGTGATGGGAAGTAAGGCGCCTGGTGTCTAACTTGCCTCAGGCTTGGGACTTGGCATTAGCCTCTATCGGGGTGAATTGACGCTTTAGGACACTATGTTGGGGCATGTTGTTCAGGGGGGAGGAGGGAGGGGGAGGGATGTTCGGTCCTTTGATATGAATATGTATGTCAAGCTATATATTGTTGGGAGCGGAAATTTATTGATGTTATTTCTTTTAAGTGCCTACCATGGGAGATTTTGGGGTATTTAGCTGGAACTTTAGGGGGTTAAAGTCTCCAGTGAAGAGGCAGGCGATATTCTCCTTTATTACAGACCATAAACCAACTGTGATATGCCTACAGGAAACACACCTCACCCGTGAGACGCTAAGCATTCTGGATAAACGGTGGATACAGGCGGGTTATCACTCCACATATTCGCAATATTCCAGGGGTGTTAGTATCCTAATTAGACAAGGTGCCCAATTTGTATGTAAGCGGGTGGTGGAAGATGAGGAGGGGCGGTTTGTGATATTACATTGTATGTTGTTCGCTGTCTCGCTGGTCTTGGTGGCTCTCTATATCCCCCCGCCATATAGCAGTAAACCTATATACCAAATACTGACTATTTTGAGAGACTTCCCAGGGATCCCATGCCCATGGGTGGGAGATTTTAATAATATTCTTTATGCACATTGGGATAGAGGTAATCATGCGCCTGTGAGACCTGGGGGTAATCGCACGCCCTTTGGAACGCTTGTACAGGAGTTGGCATTGACTGATTTGTGGAGATTTCGTAACCCGGGAGTGTATCAGTACTCGTGCTTTTCCTCTACATTTTCCTCCTTGTCTCGCATAGATTTGGCCCTGGGGGATGGTCCTATGCTGGGAAAGGTCGTGTCCATTATGTATCTACAGAGAACAGTGTCAGACCATTCATTGTTGTTCATTAAGATTAGTGGGGAAGCAAACGCGTTGGGGAACAGGCCGTTGTGGCGCCTAAATCCATTCTGGCTGCAGCTGGTGGATGGGGCCGGTATTTTCACCTCTGAGTTGCAGGAATTCCTCTCTGTAAATGTGAACTCGGCTTCAAGTCTAGTAGTTTGGGAATCTCTGAAGGCGTACCTGCGCGGCATGTAAATACGTGAAATTTCTAAGGTTAAGTCCAATTCTAGAGCTAGCTCTGAGCTTTTATTACGGGACTTGGAGGCAGCGGAGCAGAATCTTTCGACACAGTTCACCACTGCTGCGCAGACGAGACTTAAGGAAGCTCAGTCGCGTGTGCACAAAATGAATTTAGATATGGCGGCACAAAAGCGTATGTTTCAATCGAACCAATATTATGAAAGTGCGGAGAGTGTAGGACATCTGCTCTCGGTTATAACGTCGGCACAGAGGGGACCGTCCTTTATAGCGGGGCTTAGACGTGAGGACGGATCGCTTGCTACTGACACGCCGGGAATACTTAACATTCTAGAGACATTTTATACCGACCTGTATTCCTCACACTCTAGGGGGTCTGCGGTGGAAATTACAGACTTCCTGGGGGCTGCTAGACTTCCGCGACTTACTGACGTAGACCGGGCCTTACTGGACGAACCTCTGGGCCTGAACGAGTTGGAGGAGGCTCTGGGTACTATGACGAACGGCAGGGCGCCGGGGACGGATGGTTTACCTGTGGAGGTCTATAAAGAGTATAGTTGTTTAGAAAGGTCTGGCTCAATAACCCATGTATGGTGCTCAGGGAAAATCAATCTCAATATTATATAATATAACCCGGCACACATATATCTCTGTAAAAATTATGATAAGGAGACGTCAGTTCAGACTATCAAAGTTTTATTTATAAGATAATTGTAGCTCAATCCTTGCCGGTTCGACCACACTGGTCTTCGCAGAGGATACAGGAGCTGTGATCAATGGGATGAGAAGTTAAGTGCAAACCCCTATCTAATAGGAGTAAACAGCACCTATGTCTGTGATGTGGGAGAAGCATCCAAATGTGGCCACCCACTCCAGGCCAGTTTTGGCCAATGATTAATGCTCAGTAGCTGTGGGATATAGGAGAGAAGGTACTTCCTCCGTGCAGTCAGGTGGCTGGTATGTGAGTGGCCACTCACATACCAGCCACCTGACTGCACGGAGGAAGTACCTTCTCTCCTATATCCCACAGCTACTGAGCATTAATCATTGGCCAAAACTGGCCTGGAGTGGGTGGCCACATTTGGATGCTTCTCCCACATCACAGACATAGGTGCTGTTTACTCCTATTAGATAGGGGTTTGCACTTAACTTCTCATCCCATTGATCACAGCTCCTGTATCCTCTGCGAAGACCAGTGTGGTCGAACCGGCAAGGATTGAGCTACAATTATCTTATAAATAAAACTTTGATAGTCTGAACTGACGTCTCCTTATCATAATTTTTACAGAGATATATGTGTGCCGGGTTATATTATATAATATAAAGAGTATAGGGCAGTGCTGCTCCCTGTGCTCTTGGACACGCTCAATGATAGTCTCCGAATGGGGACCCTTCTGCCATCTATGTGAGAGGCCATTATCACTGTCCTACCGAAAAAGGACAAAGACCCTACCTCCCCGGCGCATACAGGCCGATCTCGCTCCTGACAACCGACGTTAAGCTGTTGGCAAAGGTACTGGCTATTCGCCTCTCGAAAGTAGTGGAATCCTTAGTGCACCCGGACCAGACGGGTCTTATGCCTCGTAAGTCAACGGCTCTAAATATTAGACGTTTATATTTAAATATGCAGGTGGGGGCGGACAATGTGGGGAGGCGGGTAGTCCTGTCTCTAGATGCCGCAAAGGCTTTCGATAGTGTGGAGTGGTCTTATCTTTTTGCCATGCTGGAGTGCATGGGGTTTGGCCCCGGCTTCATTAGCTGGGTCAGGCTCTTGTACTCGCAGCCGAAGGCGAGAATACGGGCAAACGGATCGCTATCTGATTATTTTCCTTTCCACAGGGGTACGAGGCAGGGCTGTCCGCTTTCCCCACTGCTTTTTGCCTTGGCTATAGAGCCCTTGGCTTCGAGGATAAGACGACATGCGGACATTGTGGGGTTCAAGTACGGACTGTTGGAGGAGAAAGTGGCCCTTTATGCGGACAATCTTATTCTGTTTCTAGCTGACCCTGACAAATCTTTGCGCAGTGCCATGTCGCTGCTTACACAATTTGGTGCTATTTCAGGACTGACTATAAACTGGGAAAAATCTGCAATCATGCCATTAGACCCGACTGTGATTGAAATACCTTGTGTGCCGGTCGTAGCTAGCTTTAAATACTTGGGTGTCACTGTGTCTGGTACAATCTCCGACTATGAGCGTTTGAATCTCACGCCGCTGATGGTTAGGATTAAACAAAGGATTAAAGCCTGGGCTAAATTACACCTGTCGGTAGTGGGAGGGGGGTGAACTTGTTAAAGATGGTAGTCATGCCTCAGCTCCTGTACGTCCTTCACAATTCACCAATCTGGCTTCCACAGAATAGATTTTTCAAAATAAATGCATTATTTAGGGAACTTGTCTGGGGGAAAAAGAGCACTAGGATAAAGTTGGAACATCTGCAAAGGAGTAAGGAGGGGGGCGGACTGGCGCTGCCCAACCCTTGGTTATATTTTATATCCTCTCAATGTCAACATCTGGCGGGGGGAGCGGAACACTCAGTCGGGGGACAGGGGGGAGGTCGCGGCATCCTCCAGTTTTTGGGGGGTCGGGGACCTCTACTGTTCAAGCTGGAATCCGGAAGCTTGAGGCCATGGGCATCCAGGATCCCCATGGTAATGCTCATGGCTAATGTATGGAATAAGTTGAAAAGTTTGAGAGGAATTGTAGGCTTTACAAGATATGCTCCCATTTGGGACAACCCTCATCTGCCACATTTACAGGCACTGAAGGGGTTCGCACACTGGCGTCGTGTGGGCATCTGGTGGCTTTCACGGCTGGAGGATGGGGGGAGTTTTAAAAACATTTGAAATCTTGCGAGGTGAATGTTCACTTCCACACTCCTCATTCTACCAGTATTTGCAGTTGTGACATGCTTACGCGGCACAGGCTCGAATACAAAACATTGCCATACTGCCATACAACAAGATGCTATTGTTACTATGATAGGCATGCAAACCTCTACGAGAGGACTCATCTCCTTTGTGTATAAGGGACTCCTGTCAACAAGTCTGTCAGGACACCCGATAAAGGCATTGGAGAAATGGGAACAACAAATAGAGGGTATTACGGCAGAACATTGGGAGTCAATAATGAACATGATCCCTCGGTTATCGCTTAGTGAGCCGGTCCGTCTCTCTCAGCTGTATATCCTATATAGGGTATAAAGGACACCCAAATGGTTATTTGATCGAGGCTTGAGACAGACTTCGTGCTGCCCCAAGTGCACACTACATGACGCTGATATTCTCCATATGTTCTGGTTATGCCCTCGCATTCAAGTGTTTTGGATCGTGGTCCTTAATCTAATACATAGGACAACGCAACAGGATATCCCCAGGGATCCGTGCATCTGTGTGCTCGGATATGTGGAGGAGTTTGGGGGTGATGATTATCTACAAATTGCAGTCGCCAGAATGCTTTACATAGCTAGGAAACTAATAGCATTACATTGGACCTCAGACGTGGTCCCCACGCGTAGAGAATATATACAGAAACTTAATTTGATTGTTAGCAGAGAAAAACTCATTTACATCAAACGGGAAAGACCGAATATATTTGACAAAATATGGGCGGGATGGCTGAATCTTCGAGACGTGTCATCAGTTGGTTAGCCACTCCAAGGATTGACCTGCGATACCCAGGCTCCGGAATTTGTTATGTTGGTACAACGGGTACATTGTAATAAATGCTATGTTTGTATATAAACTTTATATCTGCTCAAAATGAATGTATTACTGGACCGGGAGGGGGGAGATGGTTGGGATGGGAGTTTTGGGATGTATTGCATTATTTGTTATAATGTTTAAAATTGAATAAAAACTATCTGATTTAAAAAAAAAAAGATGCTAAATGAGTGCTGACAAGATTTGTTTTTTAGCACGACACAGAGATTTGAGATTAAGGCCCTGCAGGTGGACTAGTCAGACGCAAACGCTGACGAGAATAGCGAGTCTTTTGGCGTATCCTAATTTACGCTACAACCTACTCCTGCTGCACACAAATGTTAGACGAATGCAGACAAGAGTTGGTTTTTAGCACGACAATGAGATTATAGATTAAGGCCCTGCAGGTGGACTAGTCAGACACAAACACTGATGAGAATAGCGAGTCTTTTGACATATCCTAATTTGCGCTACAACCTACTCCTGCTGCACACAAATGTTAGATGAATGCAGACAAGTGTTGGTTTTTAGCACGACACTGAGATTTGAGATTAAGGCCCTGCAGGTGGACTAGTCAGACACAAACGCTGACTACAATAGCGAGTGTTTTGGCATATCCTATTTTGCGCTGCAACCTACTCTACCTGCACTAAGATGCTAAATGAGTGCTGACAAGATTTCGTTTTTAGCACGACACTGAGATTTGAGATTAAGGCCCTGCAGGTGGACTAGTCAGACAGAAACGCTGACGAGAATAGCGAGTGTTTTGGCGTATCCTAATTTACGCTGCAACCTACTGCAGCTGCACTAAGATGCTAAATGAGTGCTGATGAGATTTGGTTTTTAGCACGACACTGAGATTTGAGATTAAGGCCCTGCAGGTGGACTAGTGAGACACAAATGCTGACGAGAATAGCGAGTCTTTTGGCGTATCCTAATTTGCACTAAAACCTACTCCTGCCGCACACAAATGTTAGATGAATGCAGACAAGATTTGGTTTTTAGCACGACACTGAGATTAGAGATTAAGGCCCTGCAGGTGGACTAAGAGAAAAGGGGGGGGGGGGGGGACAAGAGGCGCAATAGTGCCCTTATCACTAGACACTGATGGGTGTAATGGTGAGTAATTAAATCTGCTCACCTGGTCCAGTTGTGAGACCCACAACTGGTTTGAAGGCTTATTGGTAATGTCCTGATGGCTGCTGCTGGACTAGTCAGATACAAACGCTGACAAGACTAGCGAGTCTTTTGGCGTAACCTAATTTGCTCTGCAACCTACTCCTGCCTATAGAGAGCTAAATTAATCCCTAAAAGCACTGTTTTGGGATGGATGGATGAGATTTCCAGCCTGTACACCAGTCCCAGATGTGATGCAGGCTGGTATACTGGCACAACCAAGTTTGCTATATACTCTGCCTCCCTGCCTGCCTGTATACAGCTCTATTAGTCCTCAGAAGGACTGTTGTGGTAATTAGACTGGCAGCCCTGCGCCTACACTAGCTGAAAGGCCACAAATCTGTCCCTCAATCAGCAGCAGCTCTCCCTACACTGACTGTCTGTGGAGCAGAGTGACGAGCACAGCGCGGTCAGGTCTTATAAAGACCTGATGACACTGTGCGGCCAGCCAATCACTGTAATGCCACTACCAACATGGCTGTGGCATTACAGTGTCTGTCAGCCAATTCCTGCATGCGGGCTGGCTCTGTAAAGAGTGCCAACATGCAGGGAGGTGGACCCCGAGCATAGCAAGAGTATCGCGAGATTACTCGGTACTCGCCGAGTACCCCGAGTACCGAGATATTAGTGCGAGTACCGAGTAGTGACAAGCATACTCGCTCATCCCTATATATGATATTATATTAATTGGTCACCTCCTCAACTCGGGTGTTTACCTTAAACCATGTATGTTTGCTCTTTTATTATTATATTTACCAGGGCACGTCCATATGTTAACTCCTCACCGCCGCCGCATTGCAGAAGTCGGATTGCACATGCGCTAATCGCTCACCGCTTTGCCTTTGCCATAATATCCTGGAAGCAGAGAATCCGCCATATTGGAACTCCCGCGCATGCGCAATAGCTGTTTTGAGCCCTGTCCGCTTCTTGCTGCACTCACACCGCTAATTTCTCATATCTTAATTCTATTTATGTGTTCAATGCTTATTTCTACTTACTATCAGTACAGTTCCTGCTTTATATATTTAAGAGTGTGTAGTGACCATGCAAGTATTAATTTAACATTTCTAAAGTGCAATTTCTTTATATATATATATGGGTAATTAACCCTTTAGTGTTCTAAAGTGCCTTGGTGCATGTTAAGTAAATTTAAAAAAAAAATGACAAAAATATACTTGATCTCATTATAAAATTTTCTGTACACTATGGCAACGGCGAAGCGGTGAGAGATTAGCGCATGTGCAATACGACTTCCACGGCGCGGCGGTGAGTAGTTAACATATGGACGTGCCCTGGTAAATATAATAATATAAGAACAAACATACATCATTTTAGGCAAACACCTGAGTTGAGGAGGTGTCCAATTAATATATCATATACTGTACAAGTAGAAAAAGAAACATATTTATACATGGGAGCATGTAAGATGAATATACAGTATATAATGACACCGTGTACAACAAAAGATGCGATTTATTAATTTTTTATATATATGTGATAATTGACTGCAATGAAGTTGTTAAAGTGTGACCTTAGCCTAAGTTCATTATTTTTAGTGTTTTTCTATCATTAAATGTAAACACAATATTTTTTGCTTCCTCTTTTCCCAGCAATTTTGTTATCACATTGTAGTATAACTGTGTTTTTTCCAAAGCAATAAAGAAATAGATGATGGCTAAACATGACAATTCGAAGGTCTTTGCCTGTGCTATATGCCATAAATATAATCACAAATGCTTACAAGGTATAAATTATACCTTTAAAATGCAACTATAAAAGGGGAAGCTTTTATGCTATTGTAAGACAATAAAGGCTTCAAGGCCAATAATGGGTTTTTGTGCTGAGCTTTGACTCATAGAAATATTTTATCAGTACATGGACATTGAGCAATATAAGTGGAATCACTACAATGTAATGTTGTAAACGTTCATTTGTTTTTAAGGGCCTCATCCATATACCTTATATTAACCCCATAACGATGGCCTAACGCCCGAGACGTCGGAAAAAATGGGTACTTATGCCTGGCTGATGTCTGTAGACGTCAGCCAGGGAAAGTGCTCTAGCGCCCCCCAGTGGTCAAAAATCTCCGGGGTTTCAGCTACCGGGGGTAGCTGAGACCCCCAAGATTATGAACCGGGGGCTTTTTTACCATCACCGGTAATGTGATGACCGGTAAGCACCGTTTACCGGTCATCACATTACAAAAAATGAGACTGCCGGTAAAAAATGCTTTCACTTTCATCCGACGTGAAAACACACGTCGGATGACAGTGAAGCATTAACCCCTAAGTGTCCTAAGACCCCCGGTACCGGGGATCTTCCTCCCAACCCCACCCCTCCCCCGATCTGTCTCAAAATGGCGGCGGCGGGCGCTAAAACCCGCCTCCGCTGCTGCATCTCCATGCGATCTGACATGTCATACATGTCAGATCGCATGTAAATGTCAGTGCTGGTGCCCATCAGCCTCATTCTGTGCCCATCAGCCTCCTCCGGTTCCCCCCACGTTCCTCCTGCCCAGCTCCTAGCTCCTTCGTCCTCCCTCCTCCTCCTCCCCCTCTCTAAAACAGCGCCGCAGTGCTCAGGAACCGCCGGCTGCCCCCTCTTGCACAATCCTCCCCGATGTGACATGTCACATCGGGGAGGGATCTAATGCACCCTGGCCCCCTGCCCCCTGTTTCTAACAGCCCTTTCCCCCCCCCCCCGTCATCCCCCGATCTCACCTGTCTTCATCTCCCTGGTGCGGCTCCTTCTTCTCCTGGCTCCCTGTGCTGTCTGCCGGCTTCATGCGCAGACAGAGCAGAGAATGCTCTGTCTGCTAATAGACAGTTCATGACCTCAGTGAGGTCATGGCTGGTCAGGATCCTTTGTTCACAAAGGGTCAATTGTGATCCCATGATGGGATCACAATTGACCCTTTGTGAACAAAGGATCCTGACCTAACATGACCTCATTGAGATCATGAGCTGTCAGTCTAATGACAGACAGTGCAGTCTCTGCATAGACTGACAGCTCATGATCTCAATGAGGTCATGTTAGGTCAGGATCCTTTGTTCACAAAGGGTCAATTTTGATCCCATGATGGGATCACAATTGACCCTTTGTGAACAAAGGATCCTGACCTGAGATGAACTCACTGTGATCATGAGCTGTCAGTCTAATGACAGACAGTGCAGTCTCTGCATAGACTGACAGCTCATGATCGCAGTGAGGTCATGTCAGGTCAGAATCCTTATTTCACAAAGGGTCAATTGTGATCCCATGATGGGATCACAATTGACCCCTGTGTGAACCAAAGATCCTGACCTGCCATGACCTCACTGAGGTCATGAACTGTCAGTCTGTTAGCAGACAGAGCAGTCTCTGCATAGACTGACAGCTCATGATCTCAGTGAGGTCAGGTCAGGATCCTTGGTTCACAAAGGGTCAATTGTGATCCCATGATGGGATTACAATTGACGCTTTGTGAACCAAGGATCCTGACCTGATATCATCCTACTGAGGTCATGACCTGTTATTCTCCTGGAAGAATGCCAGATTTTATAGCATATGGGGGACGCCCCCATATGCTGTAAAAGACTGAAAATCATCGAGGGACCTCCCACTGGACTACGTCGGACCTTCCTGCTGGACTACGTCGGACCTTCCTACTGGACTACGTCAGATGCTAAAGAATAATAAAGATGGGGTCTAAATAGTGTCTGTGTGTTTTTTCTAATAAAAATATTTTTTTCTGTCTTGTGTCTTCTTTACAATTTACTAGGGATTCTTAATGGCCCGGTCTAATATTGGCCAGACATTAAGAATCTCGGGCTTAGTACCAGCTGCAAAAAAAGCTGGCATTAACCCCTTATTACCCAGTCTGCCACCGCTACACGGCAGCTGGAAGAGCTGGATATAGCACCAGAAAATGGCGCTTCTATGAATGCGCCATTTTCTGGGGCGGCTGCGGACTGCAATTCGCAGCGGGGGGGGGCCCAGAAAGCTTGGGCCTCCCTACACTGAGGATTCCAGCCCCCAGCTGCCTAGTTGTACCTGGCTGGCCCAAAAATGTGGCGAAGCCCACGCCATTTTTTTTTTAATTATTTCAAGAAATAATTAAAAAAACAATAGGGCTTCCCTATATTTTTGGTTTCCAGCCAGGTAAAACTAGGCAGAAGGGGTTGGTGGCAGCCTGTAGCTGGCTGGACCAAAAATATGGCGAAGCCCCACGTCGTTTTTTTTTTAAAAATTTAATAAAGAAATACTAAAAAAAAGCAGGAGAGGAGACGACCAGGACACGGTGTCTCCGTATCTTGTGCACATGCTCTAAAAGTGAGAAATTGTGTGAAAAATAGAAAATGTTCAATATGACTTTATCAAATTTTGTGAAGTAGCTGTAGGTTCAAAATGCTCACTATACTCCTAGATATAATCCTTGAGGCGTCTAGTTTCCAAAATGGGGTGACTTGTGCGGGAGCGCCAATGTTTAGGCACATAGGAGCTCCCCATATGCGACATGGTGTCCGCTAACTATTGGAGCTAATTTTCCATACAAATTGTTAGCAGACACCATGCCGCATATGGAGAGCCCCTGTGTGCCTAAACATTGGAGCTCCCCCACAAGTGACCCCATTTTGGAAACTAGACCCACCAAGGAACATATCAAGATGCATAATGAGCACTTTCAACCCCCAGGTGCTTCACAAATTAGTCCGTAAAAAGGAAAAAAAGAAGATTTTGTGGACAAAAGTACTTTTTCATTTTTACGGATCAGTTTGTGAAGCACCTGGGGGTTCAAAATGCTCACTATGCATCTAGATAAGTTCCTTGGGGCGTCTAGTTTACAAAATGGGGTCACTTGTGGGGGAGCCCCAATGTTTAGGCACATAGAGTCTCTTCATACGTGACATGGTGTCAACTAACAATTGGAATAGTAAGCGCATACCATGTCATGTATGGAGAGCCCCTGTGTGCCTAAACATTAGAGCTCCCCCACAAGTGACCCCATTTTGGAAACTAGACCCCCCAAGGAACTTATTTAGATGCATAGTGAGCGCTTTGAAACCCCAGGTGCTTCACAAATTGATCCGTAATAATGAAAAAGTACTTTTTTTTTTCACAAAAATCTTTTTTTCCTTTTTACGGACTAATTTGTGAAGCACCAGGGGGTTAAAAGTGCTCACTGTGCATCTAGATATGTTCCTTGGGGGGTCTAGTCTCCAAAATGGGGTCACTTGTGGGGGAGCTCTAATGTTTAGGCACACAGGGGCTCCCCATATGCGACATGGTGTCCGCTAACTATTGGAGTTAATTTTCCATTTAAATTGTTAGTGGACACCATGTCGCGTATGGAGAGCCCATGTGTGCCTAACCATTGGAGCTCCCCCACAAGTGACCCCATTTTGGAAACTAGACCCCCCAAGGAACGTATCTAGATGCATAGTGAGCACGTTGAACCCTCTGGTGCTTTACAAATTGATCCGTAAAATTTAAAAGTACTTTCTATTCTACAAAAATGTTCTTTTTTCATTTTTACGGATTCATTTGTGAAGCACCTTGGGGTTCAAAGTGCTCACCACCCATCTAGATAAGTTCCTTGGGGGGTCTAGTCTCCAAAATGGGGTCACTTGTGGGGGAGTTCCAATGTTTAGGCACACAGGGACTCTCCATACGTGACTTGGTGTCCGCTAACAATTGGAGCTAATTTTCCATTCAAATTGTTAGCGGACACCATGTCGCGTTTGGAGAGCCCCTGTGTGCCTAAACATTGGAGCTCCCCCACAAGTGACCCCATTTTGGAAACTAGACCCCCCAAGGAACGTATCTAGATGCATAGTGAGCACGTTGAACCCTCTGGTGCTTTACAAATTGATCCGTAAAATTTAAAAAGTACTTTCTATTCCACAAAAATGTTCTTTTTTCATTTTTACGGATTCATTTGTGAAGCACCTTGGGGTTCAAAGTGCTCACCACCCATCTAGATAAGTTCCTTGGGGGGGTCTAGTCTCCAAAATGGGGTCACTTGTGGGGGAGTTCCAATGTTTAGGCACACAGGGACTCTCCATACGTGACTTGGTGTCCGCTAACAATTGGAGCTAATTTTCCATTCAAATTGTTAGCGGACACCATGTCGCGTTTGGAGAGCCCCTGTGTGCCTAAACATTGGAGCTCCCCCACAAGTGACCCCATTTTGGAAACTAGACCCCCCAAGGAACGTATCTAGATGCATAGTGAGCACGTTGAACCCTCTGGTGCTTTACAAATTGATCCGTAAAATTTAAAAAGTACTTTCTATTCCACAAAAATTTTCTTTTGTCCTCAATTTTTTCATTTTCACATGAGCAACAGGATAAAATGCATCCTAAAATTTGTTGGGCAATTTCTCCTGAGTACACCGATACCTCATATGCAGTCATAAACCACTGTTTGGGCGCACGGCAGGGCTCAGAAGGGAAGGAGCGCTATTTGACTTTTTGAATGGTAAATTAGCTCCAAAAGTCAAACTGCGCTTCCTCCCTTCTGAGCCCTGCCGTGCGCCCAAACAGTGGTTTATGACCACATATGATGTATCGGTGTACTCAGGAGAAATTGCCCAACAAATTTTAGGATCCATTTTATCCTGTTGCCCATGTGAAAATGAAAAAATTTAGGCTAAAAGGACATTTTTGTTGGAAAAATTAAAATGTCCATTTTTTATTTCCACTTTGCTTTAGCTGCTGTGAAGCACCTGAAGTGTTAATAATCTTCTTGAATGTAGTTTTGAGTAGCTTGAGGGGTGCAGTTTTTGGAATGGTGTCACTTTTGGGTGTTTTCTGTCTTGTACACCCCTCAAAGTGACTTCAAATGTGATGTGGTCACAAAAAAAATGGTTTTGTAAATTTTGCTGGAAAAATGAAAAATTGCTGATGAACTTTGAACCCTTATAACTTCCTAACAATTTTTTTTTTTTTTTCCAAAATTGTGCTAATGTAAAGTAGACATGTGGGAAATGTTATTTATTAACTATTTTGTGTCATATAACTCTCTGGTTTACCAGAATAAAAATTCAAAATTTGAAAATTGCTAAATTTTAAAACTTTTCGCCAAATTTTTTATTTTTTCACAAATAAACACAAAAATTATTAACCTAAATTTACCACTAACATGAAGCCCAATATGTCACGAAAAAACATTCTCAGAATCGCTAGGATCCGTTGAAGAGTTCCAGAGTTATTACCTCATAAAGGGACAATGGTCAGAATTACAAAAAACGGTCTGGTCATTAAGGTGGAAATTGGCTCAGTCACTAAGGGGTTAAACTTCATATCACTGAGCGTTCTAATTTGATCAATGTACAGTAAATAGTTTTTTACTATTCCACAGAGTTTGGTTTCAGGTCAAAACAGTCTGTTGAATTACAGAAAATTATGAACAGGAAAACATCCTTTACATTGACAGCTGTGCCCTTTTTATAATGTTGGATTTATAGTGCTTACCATCTGGAATAACCATATTTCCTGTCTCTGGTTTAAGTGAATGTGCATCCTTGAATGCAAGCTCATTTTTTTCATTTAAATAGGTTAAAAATTCTGCATTGATGAAACAGGCTGGCTGGGATTAGAAAATACAATCTCTTTCATTTTTGAACAAATGGGACCAAAGGCGGATTAAGAGTAGCCAGGGCCCTGGGCAGTTTAGAAAGTGTGACTCCCCCCCCCCACCACCCTAGCCCTGTGGAATTATGTGCAGGGGCGAGCTATACTGGTGGGGGGAATGCAAGGTTTGGAGGGGAAGGGCAGGAGGGAGAATGCTGTACAGGGCCGGCTGGCTGCATACTGCATAACGTCAGCATTGGACATGACTGCGCCCATCAAACTGCTTGCGGTTATGTTAACTTTACTCTTATGTGGGCAGCAGACTGACTTATTTACATGTGCAACACCGGCCCAGCCACATTATAGTACAGCAGACACTGACACGTGCAGTTTAATGTGTTAGGCTAGGGCCACACTTGCAGATTTTGCATGCAGATTTCACACATGAGTTTTGTGAAAAATGAGTGGAAAAACGCATCCATAGACCCCCATGTTAAAAACGCATGCCACAATAGCAAAAACGCATGTCTAAATGTACCATGCGTTTTTTGTATGCGGTTTTGGCTCAGCACCAAAAAATACTACATGATGCATGATTTTTTGGGAAAAGCACCCAAAAACGCAACATGCAGCATTTTTTGGTGCTTTTTAAAAAATGTATGCATTTTTGAAAACATGGGGCCCTATGGGAAACGCATGCGTTTTTATATGGCACCAAATGGTCCATGCGTTTTTGCATGTGTTCTTTAAGGTCCCCCACAGCAAAAACGCATGCAAAAACGCAGGCTGGAAAAAAGCACCTTAAAAAACGCATACCAAGTGTGACCCTAGCCTAATACTGCCGTCCCACAGTGCACACTGCATCCTTCCCACCAAAGAAGAACTTCAGTCAACTATATGGGCCAGATGGCCAATCATCAAAAGTAAAAACAGCTCCAATATGTGTGTATATTTGTGCATGTCTGTGTTTGTATGATTGTGTACTTCTGTGTGCATGATTGTGTGTGTCTGTGTGTATATGGGCGGCACAGAGGCTCAGTGATTAGCACTGCAGTCTTGTAGCACTGGGGTCCTGGGTTCAAATCCCATCAAGGACAACATCTGCAAAGCATTTGTATGTTCTTCCCGTGTTTGGCTAGGGTCACACATGCCATGGGTTTTTTTAGTGCCTTAAAAAACCACATCCACATACAACCCACGACTCCGCCCTTCTTCAGTATCTTCTGTGGCAAGTATATCCAATCATCCTCCAGTAATATGAACCTCATCATTGATCGCAGTGGTAATCACCTGCCTGCGGATAGCGTCCTTGTATTAGGAAAGAAGTCTTGTATAAGATGGGTTTACCACCATTTTGGCTGGCTCCAAGATGTCCATGTGAAGAACAATTGGTTTATCATACAAAACACCACAAGCATTGTGTAGCAATATACATCTTCATAGGCCGGAGACGGGATATCTACCTTAGGAGCAATGGCCAATACTCCAAACCCACAAAGGCTGTATACATATGTAGATGGCATTAGGTGGCAAACAGCGTCTGCATTCAAGATCAACACAGAGGTTGTGTATTCTTGTATTGTCCAGGAGGCTGCAAGGCCAATATCCATTTAGCATGTAGATGCAACCTTTCCTCCTAAAACAAAGTTCATCACACAGAAGAATACAGGCCTTCTCGCCCAATAGGTTAACAATCCTATACATGGTTGATCCTTGATAGAGTCCTGGAAATATTCAGCTCTTATAAAATCCAATATGGAGTCTCAGTGATTCATGTTAATTATGCCATCACTTCCCCCTCAACAGTCTTCAATGAAAAAACATTTCTGAAAATGATTGCAATCACAAATTCTTTGGTATTATTATCTTCGTTTAATTTGTCTTAAATGAAAATACACTAAAGAGAATGAAGTAAAACACAAAACATTGATCATTTCACACAAAACTCCAAAAATGGGCTGGACAAAAGTATTGGCACCCTGAGCCTAATACTTGGTTGCACAACCTTTAGCCAAAATAACTGCGATCAACTGCTTCCGGTAACCATCAATGACTTTCTTACAATGCTCTGCTGGAATTTTAGACCATTCTTCTTTGGCAAACTGCTCCAGGTCCCTGATATTTGAAGGGTGCCTTCTTCAAACTGCCATTTTTAGATCTCTCCACAGGTGTTCTATGGGATTCAGGTCTGGACTCATTGCTGGCCACCTTAGAAGTCTCCAGTGCTTTCTCTCAAACCATTTTCTAGTGCTTTTTGAAGTGTGTTTTGGGTCATTGTCCTGCTGGAAGACCCATGACCTCTGAGGAAGACCCAGCTTTCTCACACTGGGCCCTACATTATGCTGCAAAATTTGTTGGTAGTCTTCAGACTTTATAATGCCATGCACACGGTCAAGCAGTACAGTGCCAGAGGCAGCAAAGCAATCCCAAAACATCAAGGAACCTCCACCATGTTTGACTGTAGGAACCGTGTTCTTTTCTTGAATGCCTCTTTTTTTCTCTTGTAAACTCTATGTTGATGCCTTTGACCAAAAAGCTCTACTTTTGTCTCATCTGACTAGAGAACATTCTTCCAAAACATTTTAGGCTTTTTCAAGTAAGCTTTGGCAAATTCCAGCCTGGCTTTTTTATGTCTCGGGGTAAGAAGTGGGGTTTTTCCTGGGAATCCTACCATACAGTCCCTTTTCATTCAGACACTGACGGATAGTACGGGTTGACACTGTTGTACCCTCGGCTGCAGGGCAGCTTGAACTTGTTTGGATGTTAGTTGAGGTTCTTTATCCACCATCCGCACAATCTTGCGTCTAAATCTCTCGTCAATTTTTCTTTTCCGTCCACATCTAGGGAGGTTAGCCACAGTGCCATGGGCTTTAAACGTCTTGATGATACTGCACACGGTAGACACAGGAACATTCAGGTCTTTGGAGATGGGCTTGTAGCCTTGAGATTGCTCATGCTTCCTCACAATTTGGCTTCTCAAGTCCTCAGACAGTTCTTTGGTCTTCTTTCTTTTCTCCATGCTTAATGTGGTACACACGAGGACACAGGCCAGAGGTTGAGTCAACTTTAATCCATGTCAACTGGCTGCAAGTGTGATTTAGTTATTGCCAACACCTGTTAGGTGCCACAGTTAAGTTACTGGTGCTGATAATTACACAAATTAGAGAAACATCACATGATTTTTCTAACAGTTCAATACTTTTGTCCACCCCCTTTTTTATGTTTGTTGTGGAATTATATCCAATTTGGCTTTAGGACAATTCTTTTTGTGTTTTTTCATTGAAGACAAATTAAATGAAGATAATAATACCAAAGAATTTGTGATTGCAATCATTTTCAGGAAGAAACTGAGTATTATATGACATAATTGGAGGGGTGTCAATACTTTTGGTCACAACTGTATGAGTGAAAAGCTCTGCAGACTCGCCCATCTGTGTTTCCCCATTGTCAATAGGGCGAACACGACTGGAGACTTGTGAGCTGTGAGGAAGCAAGAGTGATTGGGGAGACACCTTTGAGGATTGGAGTGTTTGTGATGTTGAAGTTGAGGTGGAGGAGAGCCCACTTAATGGAGCGCTTGATATACATTGAAGCACCTGCTGTTTTTGGGCCTCATCTACAAGTTTTAGCGATGCTCTGCTGCAAAAGAAAGGGATGATATCAGATCGTCCACGAAAAGCAGTAGACATTTTAGTTTGGCTTGAAGACGGTACTTGTTCACAAGATGTTTCTGTTACTTTAGCACCTACCCCACGGACACAAAGATTTTTACCCTTTCCAACTTGCCTACTCCCCTTTCCACCATTAGCAGACCTTTTACTACTCATTTTGGAGGGTAAGTAATTGGCAACTCTGTAGTTTTTGGCACAAAAAACAATGGATGCAAAAAATACGTTTTGGTAAGTAGTTTTTTGCAGATGTAAAACAGTGGTACTAGCGTAAATAGTTTTGGTAACTACTTTTGGGCAGATGCAATACAAAAGTGTTTTCTGCACTGTGTGGCGGTACTTTTCTAAAGAACACTGAACTACAGTTACCTAGTCAAACTGTGGTATTAGTGTGGCGCCCCTGCGACCAGGTGGCCACAAAGGTAAGTGCAGCCAGGTAAGGCAAGACGGTTGACAAAACATCCACATAGATGCACACACTGACCCTACGCCTAGGACTCTAGGTTGGGCAAGGGGTGGCAGGTGTTGAGTAGTGAGGGTGGAGTGTAGAGTAGCACTGACAAAGTGGGTGGAGAGACCAACACTAAAACACACAGTGAGAGTTAGCATTTCCCAGAAGTAGTGGTTCCCTGGAGGATGCAGAATCCTGAGAGGCACAGACCCAAGGAGAGAAAGCTTACTCCATAGCCGGAGGCGAGGGAGACTACAGCCCGCAAACAGAGACACCCCACAGCTGAAGGAAGGTGGGAGGACAAGGGCCTGGCGGCCACACACATCTTAGCTGACCGAAGGAACCCTGAGCTGAAACAATGACTGACAGAGGGAGCCTGGTGATCCCACAGCCATTCCTGGGACACTGGCGGTTAGGCCGCTACAGCCAGAGAGACGGCTCTGTAGAAATGACCGGGGGCACTTTAGGACCCTAATCACAGGACACACCGGTGTGGGGCAGGTGCTCTATGACCTGCAGCCTAACCTTCCACCACCGTCTAAGAGCACAGTCATCATACTAGGACTGGTGACCCAGACCAAGAGGGAAACATTCACCCAAAAGCCCGCGACGACCAGACTGAACCCGTGTGTGAGGTACTAAAGGAGAGACTAACAGGGCCTGAACGGACTTAAAAGGAGCAACACGGAGGAGCCACCTGAGCTGCACAGTCTAGTAACCCGTAGCAGTGATGAAGTATTTAAGTGTGACTGAAAAGAACTGTAAACTGTGTAGACTTTAAACATACTGACTGTGGTTATGGAGAGTTTTCAACCCAATGATTTAGAGCACAAGTTTGACTGCTTTTTCATAATGATGCTTTTATTAATTCATCAAGGAGATAAAATAGCAGGTACAAAGTGCTCAAACATATAAAATAAGTTACATATGGATCTGGATTACAGAGGACACTAAGGGGTAAGGGTCTTATTGTCTCCCACTTCAGGACATATTCATGGTAGCAGTTTCCAACAAAAACCAATTATGCAATCCTAGTATAAATACGGCCATGAGCTGCAGCTTCTAGTGTACTAGTGTATACAGGGTATAGAGGGTTCAATACCATATTACCTACTGACACAACCAGTGACTAAAATCTCTAACCTATTAAACATTATACTTAGGTACAAGGTATTTGAGTCCATGCTTACCCATGTCAGTGCCAAAGTGGGAATGACCACTGGAGGACGCCCCAACGCGTTTCCCTGATGCTTCCTCCCTGAGGAAGCATCAGGGAAACGCGTTGGGGCGTCCTCCAGTGGTCATTCCCACTTTGGCACTGACATGGGTAAGCATGGACTCAAATACCTTGTACCTAAGTATAATGTTTAATAGGTTAGAGATTTTAGTCACTGGTTGTGTCAGTAGGTAATATGGTATTGAACCCTCTATACCCTGTATACACTAGTACACTAGAAGCTGCAGCTCATGGCCGTATTTATACTAGGATTGCATAATTGGTTTTTGTTGGAAACTGCTACCATGAATATGTCCTGAAGTGGGAGACAATAAGACCCTTACCCCTTAGTGTCCTCTGTAATCCAGATCCATATGTAACTTATTTTATATGTTTGAGCACTTTGTACCTGCTATTTTATCTCCTTGATGAATTAATAAAAGCATCATTATGAAAAAGCAGTCAAACTTGTGCTCTAAATCATTGGGTTGAAAACTCTCCATAACCACAGTCAGTATGTTTAAAGTAATATGTGGGAGAGCCCTAAAATCTTGTAAATATTATTCATGTTATTCCTGGATATATAAAAAAAAACTGTGTAGACTGCTGTTGAAAGACCAAGTAAAGTACCCAGTAAGCTCATCCCTGCCTAAGACTGTTCCTTTCTAGCTCTGCATACCAGGACAACCAGCACCGTGGGGAGCTACAGCAGCAAAGTAAGTGAACTGCACCGAACACAATACCCCACCAGCCCATCCATTACCACTACACCTACCCTGTGGACCCTCAGCCCTACCCTAGGAGGGCTTACTATCCACGCTTTCCCTCACCACCATCCCCAGCAGGAATACGGCAGCGGTGGTTCTACTAACCACATACCCTGGGTGGCGTCACTACAAATCCCTTGTGAATACTACCCCTTTTTGGACTGATTCCAGGCCACGGGACCGTGTCGCGACTACCATGATCCCAGAGAGACAGCACCGGCCCAGTTATCGAGTACCCCATAGCCTGTGGGTGCACCACTAGTGTAAGTAATTTTGGTAACTAGTTTTGGGCAGATGCAATACAAAAGTGTTGTCTGCGCTGTGTGGCGGTACTTTTCAAAAGAACACTGAAGTATTCAGCTATATAGTAAAACAGTGGTACTAGCGTATATAGTTTTGGTAACTAGTTTTGGGCACATGAAATACAAAAGTGTTTTTCTGCGCTGTGTGGCTGTACTTTTCAAAAGAACACTGACGTACAGCTACGTAGTAAAACAGTGGTACTAGCATGTATAGTTTTGGTAACTAGTTTTGGGCACATGAAATACAAAAGTGTTTTTTTGCACTGTGTGGTAGTACTTTTCAAAAGAACACTGAAGTACAGCTACCTAGTCAAACTGTGGTACGAGCGTAAACAGTTTTGGTAACTCGTTTTGGGCAGATGCAGTACAAAAATGTTGTCTGCGCTGTGTGGCGGTACTTTTCAGAAGAACACTGAAGTACAGCTACGTAGTAAAACAGTGGTACTAGTGTAAATAGTTTTGGTAACTAGTTTTGTGCAGATGCAATACAAAAGTCTTTTCTGCGCTGTGTGGCGGTACTTTTGAAAAGAACACTGCAGTACAGCTACCTAGTCAAACTGTGTTAGTAGCCTAAAAGGATTTGCTTGGCTACATGCATTAAAAAATGGCAATTACAGACAGGCGGTGTAGCTTTCTTCACAACAGTGCTACACCAATGTCTGCAACACACTGCTTCTAGCCAGTATGGATTGACTGGGCTAGATGCAATGAGAAGTGGCTATTACAGACAGGCGGTGTAGCTTTCTTCACAACAGTGCTACACCAATGCCTGTCACACTGCTACTAGCCAATATGGATTGACTTGGCTAGATGCAGTAAAAAATGCCTATTACAGAGAGGCGGTGTAGCTTTCTTCACATCAGTGCTACACCAATGCCTGTAACACTGCTAGTAGCCACAAAGTATTTACTGGGCTAGATTTAGCCAGATGCTGTAAAAAACGCTTGCACAGCACTGGAACAGACCTGCCTGGCAAAAAATGCTTTTAAGCCCTCAAAAGGGCTGTTCTTGGAAGTAGTCCCTAAACCTATGAACTATCTATCTAACTTGCACTTGAATCGCTATCTAACTCTTTCTCTGTAGAGACCTGCCTGGCAAAAACTGCTTTTTAATCCTTCAAAAGGGCTGTTCTTCAAAATAGTCCCTAAACCTATCAACTATCTCTCTAGCTAAATCTGAATCGTTATATATCTAACTAGCTTGATCTGTATTTCACACACCAGCACCAGCAGCGGTGCCGTCTGACACAAAGCTGCAGCACTGAGAAAATGGCGAACAGGGTAAAATGGCTGGGTTTTATATGGCAAGGCCATGTGACATGCCCAGCCAATGACACAAACCCTTGTGTTAGAAAAAGTGCACTTTCCTCTATGCGTGCTGATAGGCTGACACACCGGACCACCCACAGTAAATAAGCGGCAAAGAGAAAAAAATGGAGATCTGCATTATTTCAGCACACACATCTCCACAGCCAACCTCTTGCCCACTATTCATTTCTAGACACTGAAACTCATAATTACGTTCACCAAAAGCATTACTGTGAAAAGTCAGTAACACTTTTGGTGAACGAAACGTTATTGAACAGAAACTCGAATTACCGGATTTTTAGCAAATTGTTCGAATTCGTCGATTGACTCGAACATAGCCCAAAACAGGTCAAATTTGAAATTGGCGAACAATTCTAATTGAACATCACTCATCTCTACTGTGGAGCCCACTGGGACGGGGTACTCGGTACCGGACCGGGGTACTGCTGGGGATGTCACGGCGGTCCTGATCCGGACTGTGTCCCGGGTTCTGCAAGTAATGGGGGGAAATTTACAGGGGAGTTTGTCGTGACGTCACCCACGGGTTGTGGTTAGGGTGACCACCGCTGCTGCAGAACCTCCGGGGATGATGGAATGGCTCTCTGCAGGAAGAGCCTGGTTCCCCGGGGCAGTGATAGTTAAAGTCTATGATGGATGCTATAGATGTTTCAGGATAGGGATGATAGTGGAGGCGGTGGCTGCTTGTGAAGGAAAGTAGGGCTTGAATACAAGGATCACACACACTCACGGTTTTGAAGTTTTCCAAGACTTTACTGCAAATGTTCTTTGGCAGAGAACTGTCCACAGAGTTTGTACCGGGCCCGGGTTGCTCCCACCCTGTCCGGGTCCTCAGCTTCCCACTGCTGCGCTGTGTGTGTGGCCCTGCTGCTGCTTTATCTGAGCTGCTGGCACTGTCTCTCCTCACAGGTACCCCCTTTGCTAGGCAACTTGATTCTTTCCGTGTGCTTCTGACCCCGCCATGTTGCTTTGCTGAGGTACTGTGTAGATCTACAACCTCCACTATCCCGGTGTTTACTGTGCTGCGTGTGTCAGTCACAGTTTCGGATCCAGTATCCGGTCTGTGCGCTCCTCCGGGGCGAGTTGTGAAGTCACTCAGTCTCCCGGATGTGTTCCTCTGATTCTTGTGCTCCTTCCCTCAGAGCCTAGCTAGGCCTGGAATCGAGGAACAGACTGTAGAGAAGGCTGAGGCAGCTCTTTACACTACAGTCTCTCTTCCTCAGTTCTCCCAGGAAATGAACTGAACTACTTCCTCTTGACCCAGAGTATATAAGGGAGCTGCTTTAGCTCCCGCTTCTGGTCTAGAGGTGCTAGTGCAGTGTCCAGTGTTGTGTGGGGAGTGAACCTGTGTTGATGTTTCTGTGGCACATTAACCCCTGGGGTGCCACACTACTCATCACTAATCACATGGCCACTTGCCATAACTAGCAGCTCGGGCAAAAAGTACATCCTCACAGTGGTAGACTATACGACACGATACCCGGAAGCTGTGGCCCTGTCCTCCATCGGAGCGGACAAGGTGGCGGATGCTTTACTGACTGTTTTCTCGTGTGGGTTTCCCCAGGGAGATGTTAACCGATCAGGGAACCCAATTCATGTCCAACCTGATGGAAAACCTCTGTGGAAAAATACAAGTGCAGGATGTTGTGGCCAGCACTTATCATCCCTAAACAAATGGACTCTGCGAAAGTTTCAACGGGACATTAAAACAAATGCTGAAAATGCTGGTGGAGACTGAAGGAAGGGACTGGGAAAGGTTCCTTCCTCATCTGTAGTTTGCGTACAGAGAGGTGCCCCAGGCATCCACAGGATTCTCCCCTTCAAACTGGTTTATGGGAGGAGGGTCAGGGGACCCCTGGACTTGATTAAGGACTGTTGGTAGGGTGATCCCAAAACTACCGGAGTCTCAGTGGTTGAATATGTACTGCGACTCTGGGACAGAATGCAAAAACTGAGTAACCTTGCCCATGAGAACGCGACTCAGGCCCAAATCAACCAGAAGGTCTGGTACGACCGTAATGCCAGATTGAGGACCTATGAGAAGGGGCAAAAGGTTTGGGAGTTGGTCCCCATGTTACAGAACAAACTACAGTTCACATGGGAGGGACCATACACTGTGCACAAGCGGCTAAATGAAGTTAACTATGTGGTGACTCTAAATGAACATGTAAAGCGTCGCAAAGTATTTCATATAAATATTCTGAAGGCTCATCATGACAGGGAAACTTGTGTCTTACCTGTCTGTAGCATGCCTGAATAGGGGGAGACTAATGTGCTACTTGATATGGGGGCTGGGGCTCAGTATATGGAGACCCTGGAGTCTGCAGAGTTTAACCCTGAGCTATCCCACAGTCAGAAGTCTGAGCTGATGGGGGTGCTCAGTGAGGTCACAGGAGTCTTCACAGAGAAGCCTGGGAAAACTCACTTAGTACCATGGTACCAATCCCCCTGTAAGACAGTCTGCATACCAGGTGTCAGCAGAAGTGAAAGCACACATGAAGGAGCAGGTAGATGAGATGCTGACCCTCAGGGTAATACAAAGATCCCAAAGTCCCTCGGTGTCACCTCTGGTTCTTGTCCCGAAAAAGCACCATACTACCAGGTCCTGTGTAGACTATAAGAAGTTAAATCTCCTTACTACATCTACTGTCTACCCCATGCCGAGGATTGATGAGCAGCTAGCTAATGCATCTTGCCTCACTACCATGGACTTGAGTAGGGGATATTGGCAGATACCCATGACCAAAGAAGCTCAGTAGAGGTCGGCCTTTATGACGCCATTTGGGCTGTTTGAATTTTTGGTGATGCCATTCGGTATGAAAAATGCCCCTGCCACCTTCTAGGGGCTGGTAAATCACTTATTTGAAGGATTTGATGGTTTTGCCATTGCTTATCTAGATATTATAGACATTTTTAGTAATTCTTGGGAGGAACATCTTACACATCTTACTCAAGTGTTGCAGATTCAAATAGAGTCTGTGGAGCCTCGGTTAGGAGTCTCAAACACAGGGCTCGCCAGATATCCCTTCACTGAAGGACCCAGCCAAGGGGTGGCTCCATGCAGAGAACACCATAACCACCATATTAAGTGGCCCTTTTAGTCAACATCCAGCTCTTTTACGAGTTTAGAGATATGACAAGGGAATACCAAGGCCAGGTATCCATCCACAGACAGCTGTTTCGGGGTGTTGCCCCTCATCAGTGTGGAGTAGGATTCTGGCTAGGTGGGAGCAAGGCCTAGTAGACCAACATTACAAAGCATTCACTGATCTCAGGATGGTGTCCACCCACTTAGAAGTGGGATAGGGAGGACAAGGAGGACAGGGATGTCAACATAGGACTCATCAGACCTGGGGTCACCGTGTCGTGGTTGATGAGCAAACAGACATTGGCCAATGTATGTACCAAGAACCCCAGAAAATAAAAAAACAAGAATATTGAGTTCTTTGAAAAAAAACGTAAGTTTTTAATTTTTTTCTCATATATCGCTTGTTAGCATGTGTGCATTATTGGTAGTAGCTGAGTGCTGCAGAGAAATTTTTTTCTGGTTGTTTGATCCAGCGTCGCTCCTAGCACCAGCTCACACTATGTCTTTGAGTGCTGTGCATTTTTTTTTTTTTTGTTTTATGTCTAATATGTGGAGTTGCTGGCTCCATGTCTGCACTTAGCACCCTCATCGCCCACAGGTGGTCTGAGGTTGAGATGGTGCCCACCCACTTAGAAGTGGGACAGGGAGGACAAGGAGGACAGGGATGTCAGCATAGGACTCATCAGACCTGCGGTCACCGTCCTGTGGTTGATGAGCAAACAGACATTGGCCAATGTATGCACCAAGAACCCCAGAAAATAAAAAAATAAGAATATTGAGTTTTTTGAAAAAACGTAGATTTTTAATTTTTTCCTCATATATCGCTTGTTAGCATATGTGCATTATTGGTAGTAGCTGAGTGCTGCAGAGAAATTTTTTTCTGGTACAGAGAAAGATAGTTAGATAGCGATTCAAGTGGAAGTTAGATAGATAGTTGATAGGTTTAGGCAGTGGCGTAACTACAAACTTAGGGGCCCCGGTGCGAAGTTTCAAATGGGGCCCCCCCCCCATACCAAAATATTATCAACTCAAATTCACAATTTCTCTATTCATTTAGCACGCTATAGTATTGTTGTAATGTTTTATAGTGTAATATTTAATCAATATAGGTATTGACAGCGGCCGGCTGTCAGGACGGGTCACGGGGTCACGGGGCCACCCGGGGGGGTGCGGGGCCCCCCAGGGGGGCGCGGGCCCCCCCTGGGGGCGGGCCCGGTCGCAGCCGCGACCCCTGCGACCGCGGTAGGTACGCCACTGCTGTGCACGCTACACACTGTACACACTACACACATCACACTGTACACAAATTACACACATACACTACACACATCACACTGTTCACATCACACACTACACTGTACACACTACACACACTGTACACACATCACACAGTACACACATCACACTGTACACACCACACACTGTACACACTACACACATCACACTGTACACTACACACATCACACACATCACACTGTACACACATCACACTGTACACATTACACACTGTACACATTACACACTGTACACACTACACACATCACACTGTACACTACACTGTACACACTACTCACACTGTACACACTACACACTGTACACATCACACTACACACTGTACACACAAACACACTACACTGTACACACTACACACATCACACTGTACACATATTACATCACACACTACACTGTACACACACTACACACATCACACTACACACATCACGCTGTACACACACTACACACATCACACTGTACACACATCACACCACTACACACATCACACTACACACATCACATTGTACACACTACACACATTGTACACACTACATACACACACTGTACACACATCACACTACACTGTACACACTACACACATCACACTGTACACACTACACACATCACACTACACTGTACACACTACACACACACATCACACTGTACACACTACACACTGTACTCACATCACACTACAAACTGTACTCACATCACACTACACTGTACATACTACACATCACACTGTACACACTACACACATCACACTACACACTGTACACACATCACACTACACACTGTACACACTACACACTATACACATCACACTACACTGTACACACTACACACATCACACTGTGCACACTACACACATCACACTGTACACACATCACACTACACACTGTACACACTGTACACACTGTACACATCACACTGTACATTACACACCACACTGTACACACTACACACTGTACACACTATACACATCACACTGTACACATCACACACTGTACACACTACACATTGGCGCCAGCTCTCAGTCTCACCGTACTGCCCCTGATCACCATGCTGCTGCCCCCGGTCTCTCCCTGGTCTCCTCCCCGGTGATCGCCGGTCACTGCAGCCTATTCCCTGTTTCCTGCTGTTTATTACATTGCAGGGCGAGGACATTTTCCCCCAGCAGTGATGACGTCAGTCTGTCCGCTCACCTGTATGGACAGGGTTAGTGCAGGGACATGATGACCTCCTCCCGGTACCGGAGCCGGTGTTCAGGCCTTCCTTCAGCCGCGGCCGAGACACAGAGCGGTTTTGTCTGCTGCAGTGCTGCTGCCTGCTAGTCACACTCACCACTGTCCCGCCGCGGTCCGCAGTGAGGAGGAGAGGAGGGGCGGGCACAGCAGCAGGAAGTGAGCTTTCTCACTTCCCGTCCTCCCTCCTCCCCGGCCTGGGATATCGCGGTCGCAGCGGCCGGCTGTCAGGACGGGTCACGGGGTCACGGGGCCACCCGGGGGGGTGCGGGGCCCCCCAGGGGGGCGCGGGCCCCCCCCGGGGGCGGGCCCGGTCGCAGCCGCGACCCCTGCGACCGCGGTAGGTACGCCACTGGGTTTAGGGACTACTTCCAAGAACAGCCCTTTTGAGGGCTTAAAAGCATTTTTTGCCAGGCAGGTCTGTTCCAGTGCTGTGCGTTTTTTACAGCAATACTTTGTGGCTACTAGCAGTGTGACAGGCATTGGTGTAGCACTGTTGTGAAGAAAGCTACACCGCCCGTCAGTAATAGGCATTTTTTACTGCCTCTAGCCCAGTAAATCCTTTTGGCTAGTAGCAGTGTGACAGGCATTGGTGTAGTACTGTTGTGAAGAAAGTTACACTGCCTGTCTGTAATTGCCATTTTTTAGTGCATGTAGCCAAGCAAATCCTTTTAGGCCACTAACACAGTTTGACTAGGTAGCTGTACTGCAGTGTTCTTTTGAAAAGTACCGCCACACAGCGCAGAAAACACTTTTGTATTGCATCTGCCCAAAACTAGTTACCAAATCTATTTATGCAAGTACCACAGTTTGATTAGGTAGTTGTACTTCAGTGTTCTTTTGAAAAGCACTGCCACACAGCACAGAAGACACTTTTGTATTGCATCTGCCCAAAACTAGTTACCAAAACTATTTATGCTAGTACCACAGTTTGACTACGTAGCTGTACTTCAAGTCCAACCATAGGGAAGCATTGCCCTGTATTTTACTGATGTGTCCCCCCTTTGGAACTGAGGGACTGTATTAGTGGGTTATTGCATCTCCCATCCCCCTCTTACAGTACTACAGGCATCAGATCTGTTACCCATAGAGGCCATTCATTTTCTATATTTTGCTAGTATCACCGACAACATAGGACCAAAAAAGCCTCCCCAGTCTACATCCACAACCCCGGGGGCGTCCAAGCTCAACACTAAGGATGGCAACACCCAGCGTTATCTAGCAGATCACACTAAAGGGACACCTCCTGATGTTGCAGACCCCCTAGAGTATCAACCTAGTCTTATCAGTGAAGGGGCCTCAGCCATCTCGGCCTCTACCTCATACATACAGGACACCCCGTCATTAGTAGAATCTGTTCTAGAGGACTTTAAAGATTTGCACTCACGTATGTCTGACATACCTACTAGTTAGACCTAGAGGGGTATTTTGCCCACCTGGGAAACCTTTGTAAAGGCGAGATACAAGGGCTTAGCACTGCAGTTGCCCAGGTCTCGGAGCGTGTGGCGGAGGTAGAAACAAAAGCAGCAGCCACTGCACCTACATTGACAGAACACCAGCAGACTCTAGATCGGCATGCTGAACAACTAGCTTGTTTATTTGATCTCTTTGAGGATTCTGAAAACAGAGACCGCCGTAACAACATTAGGATATGCGGTCTCCCAGAGGCGACGGGTCCGTTGGAGGTTGTCTCCACCTTGCAATCTTTGTTTAACACTCTTTTGCATAAACCCGTGGACACTGCCATAGTTTTCGATAGAGCCCATAGGGCCCTCAGACCCCAGACCCAGGTCACCTGATCCGAATAATCCCCGTGACATCATCTGTCGCCTCCACCATTACTATCTCAAGGAGGACATTATGAAACAGGCCAGAATTAAGGGTCCACTAGACTTTGACGGGGCAATGATCCATTTCATGGCCGACTTATCCAGGGCTACCCTGTTGAAATGTAAAGCCCTCCGCCCAGTCACCCAGGCTCTTTGGGAGTGAGAGATCCTGTATTCGTGGGGTTTCCCCTTTCAACTTCAGGTGCGACACCATGGCAACCTCTTTCTGCTCCACGGCCCGACAGATTTGTTAATCTTCTTGGAGGGACTAAATCCACCTGCGATCTCTATTCCGGACTGGCCTTCTAACCCATTCCTCCCAATTTGCAGGGGAGGGGAGAGGAGCACCAATGACCCAGAGATCAAAAAGGAGATGTGTCCTTGGCCCTCGTAACGTCGAGGGCTGAACTCTAAGTATCATGATTGTTCAGCCTTCTGAGTAGGCCAACAGAGTGTCCATTGACGCCTGAGGAAGGCGGACTGTCTACTTTGTGTCTCAGTCCCCGAAAACTGACCAGCTTTTTTCTGAGACTTTCTGCCACTGGTTGTTTTCTGCCTTGCTGTTTCCCCGCCCCCCCTTTCCTCTTAGAGGTGATAGAATGTACATCAGATGAGTTGGGGTGTACTACTTAATGGGTTCCTGCCCCTCTGGCCTCCCGCACATTTACTTCCAGATGTGAATTTAAAATACTGGTTATTCTTCCCTTCCCTTCTCCTCCCCCCTTTTCCTTCCCCACTCCTAATCGCTCCCTTCCTTCCCCATCCCTATTCCCCCCTCCCCTCCCTTTCTCCTACCTTCCCCCCACCCTTCCCATGACACGCTCTCCCCCCTTCCCTTTTTTCTCGAAATGCCAGGGGCAACCCATCCCCCTCCTGTTGTTATGACTTGGACCCCATTTTCAAATCATAGGGGTCGGACATTAGGGAAACAAATGAATAACCCTCAGCGGCTCTGAGCTCCGAGTCTAGACTAAAGGTGACCTTCGGGCGTGGTTCCTCTGGTAGCCTCCCCTTTCTCTGAGCCACAACTGGCCTCTTTCTCTGTTTGTTTAGTTACTATTGACATCTTGGCGAGATGAAGATGTGGATGCATGTTTGATATATATATCAATTGTCTTTACTTGCAGTTCTTTTTTAGATCATACCCTTTAGTCGATACTATAGAGCTGGCTTCCCAGTGGCGTGTCTAGCTTGGGATCCCATTGGAGGTCTCATTGCTAGTCACTACCCACACAGGGAAACTTGGTTTTCAAGTTTGGCTGTACTGTTCCAACTTTCATGGAATTTACTACAGTCCTTTCGCCTCGTCCTAGGCTACGAGGCTATGCCACGTTCCCATCTATTGGTAGGCTTACATCTCTTTCTTCACTATACTTTCTCCTGTTTCTGATCTCTCTCTGCTACTTTCCTACTCCTCCACCCCACCTCCTCTCTTTTACCCTACACTCTGTCCCTCAACTTCTAACCTAACCTTACGGAGAACCATTTGCCATGTCCTCCATAAAGTTTGCCTCCTTGAACCTGCGGGGTTTCAACACTCCTCAGAAGCATAACCAGGTACTATACGGCATGTCTCAGATGGGTGTTCAGGTGCTACTGCTTCAAGAAACCAATTTTAAACTGGCCCACGTTCCCAATATTTGTAACAAGTACTATACTCATTGGTTTCATGCCCCCAGCCCTGTCTCTAGGTCGAGGGGCGTGAGTATCGCTTTTCATAAAAATTACCCCGGAGCTCTGGCAGAGGTGGAGACCGACTCACATGGCAGATATCTGTTTGTCAATTTTTCTATCTTTGGTCAAGACTACACTGTTGTAAATTTTTACCTCCCTAATAGGGATCAGGCCACCACAGGTGCCCGATACCTTCGGAAACTGACGTCGATCGCCCACAGGCTCTTGATCATTGGAGACTTCAACATGCCCTTAGACAGAAAACTTGATACGTCGGCGGGTAAGTCGGAGATTCCTCATTCTCACCTTAGTACTTTTAAGTCTGCCTTGCACTCCCTCAGAATTGTTGATATCTGGCACGTACTCCACCCTACAGACAGGAACTTCACACATTTCTCTGTGGTTCATTCATCCTACAGCTGTATTGATTTCTTCCTCTTGAGTGTCACCCTGCTGAACTGGTCCTCCTTTGCTTCCATAGGATCCGTAACTTCATCCGACCATGCTCCCATGTTTGTGACTCTCCTCCCCCCAGATAGCCCCCCTAGGGTCTGGAACTGGAAATTAAACCTAATCTCCTCATTGATAAGGAGGCAAAGAAAGCGGTGAAATTATCTAGCTCTGATTTCTTGAAGAATCACACCACAGATTCCTGCCCACTTCCGACCCAATGGGAGGCCTTCAAATGTGTTTTACGAGAAGTTCTCATACGGGAGGGGTCGAGAATCAAACGAGAGAAAACTAAACATATCGATGACCTCTTATCTCGTATACAGGAGCTTGAATTACAACATAAGTCCTCCCTTGACCGTGACACACTTCTGACCTTGACAAAACTCAGAGAGGACCTTCGGGCGCCCCTTGACCTGGCATATACCCGGTTCAGGGAACGCTCTCATCAGTTTTACCATGAGTTTGCTGACAAGTGAAGTGGAGGCCCCTTGGCGCGTCATATACATCCTAGATTAGGGACCACGTACATCCTATCTGTGAAGACTGCTGACAAAACTATTGTGCACCACCCCTCTGACATAGCGACAGCCTTTCAACACTATTAGGGTATGTTCACACAGTGAGTTTTTGCTGCGGTTTTGCTGCGCTTTCTGCCTGCGGTTTACCATTGGTTTTATGGTAATGTATACTAATTTGTTCCTGCAGTTTTGATTCCCAGCAAAACCAATGTGTTTCATAGAAACGCTGTGCACACACATTGGTTTTTGTTCTCTGGAGACAGTGTAAACACCACAGGATTTGCTGCATTTTTGTTTCCAGCAAAACCTATGTGATTCTAGGATTAGTTGTCCCAACACATTGGTTTTTGTTTGGTGAAGAAAGTGGAAACACCTCAGGTTTTGCTGTGTTTTAGAAAGAATGAGCATGCCAATTCTTTGCTGAACTTTTGCTAAAGTGGTAACACCTGTGGTATTTCCATTTTCTGTAGAGAAAAAAAAGTGTGTGTGTGTGTGAAAGCTTTTCCTGATCACATAGGTTTTGATGGAAACCAAAAACTAAGAATTAGATTAGCATAGATTTACATAAAACTAAGGCAAAACCTGATCTCAAACGCAGCAAAACCTTCCTGTGGGCACATACCCTTACAAATAGCTTTATAATATATATGGCCCAACCGAGCCATGCGAGACCCAACTATTGCAGAAGATAGACCAGTACCTTTCTGACACTCCCATCACTCATGCCCACAACTAGTGCTGAACTAGACGCCCTGTTCTCCCTGGAGGAGATGACCTATGCCATTTCTTCATCCCTGCCTAATGAAAGTCCTGGCCCAGACGGCTTCACTGTCAAATTTTATCAGGAATTCTCGGTAGATCTAGCTTCCTTTCTGACCAAAGTGTAAAATGCCGTTTCCAAAGAACATCCCTTTCCAAAGGCAACCATAATGGTAATCCCCAAGTCTGGGAGGGATCCCCAGCTTTGTTCAAGTTACTGCCCGATCTCTTTGATCAATGTAGATGTGAAGTTGTATGCGAAGCTACTGGCTGCTAGGCTTGGGCCTTCTCTGCCTCGGAAGATCTACATCAACCAGGTTGGCTTTGTACCTGGGGAGAGGCCAGGGATAAAACTATTAAAACAATCCTTGCAATTTCTCACATTAACAAATTGAAAATCCCGGCCCTAGTGTTATCGGTCAACTCGGAGAAGGCCTTCAACAGAGTGAGCTGGTCCTTCCTCGGAGTGGTGCTTGAACGGGCAGGGATTGGTCAAAGGTTCCGGGAAAAGGTGATGGCGTTGTACACTATTCCGACAGCTAAAGTCCGGAGCAATGGGACCTTCTCTAAACCTTTTGACATTCGAAATGGGACACGCCAGGGCTGCCCCTTGTCCCCTTTGCTATATGCCCTTGTGATGGAGCATTTAGCTGTCACCATTCAGCAGAACCTGGACGTCCACGGGTTACAGATCACCAACGAATCTCACAAACTAGCTTTATACGCTGACGACCTGTTGCTATGCATTACTGACCCTGAGACATCCCTCCCTTCAGTTCTGAAAGAGTTTGATCGTTATAGTCAGGTCAGCAACTTTAAAATTAACGTTTCAAAATCTGAGATACTGAATGTCCCCCTCTCACCGGATCGCAAGAGCCAACTAAGAGATGCTTTCCCGTTCCACTGGTGCTCAGGCCCCTTAAAGTATCTAGGGGTTTAGTTAAGCGCGGATCTCTCACTCCTTTATATTCTGAATCACAAACCCATGCTACAACGTATATCTAATGACCTCCTGACGTACAGCACAAAGACCTTAAGTTGGTTTGGTAGGATCAACATCCTGAAAATGGACTGTTACACATTTTTGAAGCTGTGCCTATTTCTGTCCCTAACTCTTTCTTCTCTCAGCTCAGGGCACTCTCGACATCCTTCGTCTGGCGGAAGGGGAAGTCCCGACTCGCTCACAAACTCTTGACATGGGGTAAACCCTGAGGAGGGGCAGATGTACCAGATTTTCATCTCTATCACACTTTGGCTGTCCTAGCCAGAATAGTGTATTGGTTTAGTGGAGCTGAAACCAATCAGTGGGTGACCATGGAGGCAGATATTTCCGGCAGGCTTATAACATCTCTACCATGGGTTGTAGACTCCAAGCGTCCCAGGGGAATTTTGGACTTGCTGCTTACGCGAGATCTTCTTAGGGTCTGGGATGATGTGCGTGCCAGATTCAACCTTTCCAATGTGGTGGGACCTTTGACCCCACTTTTTGGCAATCTCAGTTTCCTGCCGGTGGTCGACGCAGACAGATTCATGGGCTGGTCCTCTAAACAGAAAACTCGGGTATGTGAGACCCTCATGGGAGCCCCCGCTCTGCCCGCTCTATCGGTCTTTCGCAACAGATTTCCAGGTTTTCAAATCCATTGGTTTGCCTATCTCCAGTTACAGTCGTTTTTAACATCTTTAGGCTCACCATCTGAATTGACCAAAGAGCGAAACATCTTTGAAGCCCTCTTGCTGCAACCCACGACCCCGTCGCATGTCATTTTGCAGATCTACAGTATTTTTACTTGCTCTCCTGACCTAGATTCAGGATGGTATATGTTAGCATGGGAGTGGGAGCTGGAACTGGTGCCATCGGATCTGGATTGGGCTAAATCCTTCCTGTGCACATACAAAATGTCATTGCCCTGTAAGGTACAGGAAACAAATTTTAAACTATTAACAAGATGGTATTGTTGTCCACAGGGGCTCCACAGAATTTACCCTTCCGTGTCTGATGTCTGTTGGCACTGTGACGCCCCTGGGGGTAGCTTGCTCCATGTCTGGTGGAATTGACCACCCATACAATCCCTCTGGCAACACGTATTCCGGATACACAAGCATGTTTCGGGGATTCATACCCTCTGCTTGTCTCAGATAGGGTTACTGTCTATGATTCCCAGTGAGTGAGATTAAGCTTGGCTTATTGAGACATTGTTTGGCTGCGACTAGAGCTGTAATGCCCCAGAAATGGAAATTGAAGTCGGCTCCTACCATAATGGACTGGCTCCATGAGATGGACCATATCTGTCGCATGGAGAAACTTTCCGCACATTCTGTTCTCAGCTGAGTAAATATTTTTGCACATGGACGGCCTGGCTCCTGTTTCGTGAGTCCCCAGAGTTCACAGGTACTCTCTCCGCCTAGCCTGAATCCATTCGGCGAGGAGAGATATATACTTTGCATATGGTAACATGGCACTGTTGCTGTCTCTTGATTCCCTACCCCTACTGTCCCTTCCCTCTGTCCCTCCCTCCCTCCATCACTGTTAGTACTGCTTGTATTATTCTCTACTACACTTCACCTTACTTCTCCTTTCTCCTTACAACTTTACTAGACTCTTTCTATTCCTTGTCCTCCCTTCTGGACTTTCTTCTCCTTTCTCTTGCTTCTTGGCCCTTCTGGGCTTAACGATTATTTAACTGTGTTGAATTAACTAAACCTGCGCATCTTATTCTGAGAGGTAAAGCAAGTATTTTAAATAGTTTGTAATGTCGTGTCGGTGTCTGACATGCTCTGACCGCATTGTCTGATATTTCGATCTTTATTTCTCCTTGTGCTTATGTTTAAGCCTGTAATTGACAAAGATTTCTGTTGGTTGACTTATTTTACTTACTTAATAAAGGAGATTTAAAAAAAAAAATAAAATAAACTAGTTACCAAAACTATTTACGCTAGTACAACAGTTTGACTACATAGCTGTATTTCAGTGTTCTTTTGAAAAGTACCTCCACACAGCGCAGAGAACACTTTTGTATTGCATCTGCCCAAAACTAGTTACCAAAACTATTTATGCTAGTACCACTGTTTTACTACTTAGCAGTACTTTAGTGTTCTTTTGAAACGTACTGCCCCACAGCGCAGAAAACACTTTTGTATTGCATCTGCCCAAAACTAGTTACCAAAACTGTATACGCTAGTACCACTATTTTACCTATTTAGCCCTAGAATGCATAACTGGGGCCTCGCAGGCCTGCTAGGTTACTTGTTTTCTATTTTCTGCAAGATTACTTTAGTTAGAATTTTGAAACTCTAGGTAATCCTCAGGTATATAGTTGTTAGTAATTTCCAGTTGTTCATATATTTTTATGTTATAGGCATTCCGGTAAAACAACTCTTTTTTGGGCCTACCCCACATTTACATACCTGGGGCCTTTTAGGCCTGTACTTGGTTTACATGTGATCCTCAGTCTTTTTGTCTGTACTGTTGCTGTTGAAGACTTTGTCTTTATTACTCAGTCTTTATGACTCTGCTGTTGCTGTAAAGAGTGTGGATTCTGCCTGACTACATGGTCATGTGATCTTGGGAGGGAGGCTCCTCACAAAGTCATGCGTCTCTGACATCATCGCAGGTCATGAACACACAGGAACAGGAGTACTGACAACATCCTGTTCATTGTGTGCTACTTGCTGAAGAGGCTTTGGAGGATGGAGTCAGCTTTCTTGTTTCTGGAAAAAGAAACTTTCTGAGCTTCAAAAATCCAGAGGCTTCTACTGCACCTAAAAGAAAGTGGCACACACTAACAAAGAGTGCACAACCCTGATTATAATCATTTTTTTTTTTTCATTTTAGTTTACTGACATCTAATGTTACAATAGCACCGTCTACATCCAGGGGTTTGACTGACCAAGAAATCGAGGCAATCATTTTTGATAGTGATGAAGACAGTGAACTTTCTTTGTCCGATGAAGAGTACATGCCACCAGCTAATGTCTCTACTTCATCGTCCAGTGATTCTTCAGATGATGAAGAAGTAGTGGATCCAGCAGAACGTACAAATAGAACATCCAAAACTAATGTTTTTTGGAACGCAACCCTGTATTGCAAATATGAAATATGGTTGTCTGAATCCAAGCACTATATATTGCAATATATTGCAGTGTATTGTTATACTTTGATATTGAGAAACTAGTTCATTCAAATGAACTGTCTTGGTTGTCTGCGATCCACAAAGTGAGTGTTTGCTCTGGGTTAATACAGTAAGGCAATGTTAATTGTTCAGTGGTCTATGAAGTTGTGGGTTTCAAAGATTCATTATCCTGATTTGTACACAAGTGACCACTTTGATATTTGCTTTGACAAACAGTGTTATTGTAACCAAAATACTATGTTAAATAATTGGCATTCACTGACCATTATGAGGCGGTCGACAGGGTAGGGGGTACTCGGATACCGGGACTGATGGCAACTTGGATGGGGGATCACGGCTGGTTGGTCCCCGGTCCCGTGCCCTGGACCGCCAATGGCGGGAATGGTGGGGGATGATGGTGGTGAAGGGGATTGGTTATGTTACGCCACCTGTGGTACCTGGGAATGCGTATAGCAGCGCTGCGGCCGGCCGCTCAGGTGATGGAGGTGCAGCTCAGTGTAGTACAGATTCCCACAGGTGGAGCTTTACCTCAGGGCAGCGGGGATGGAGGAGGTGAGTCGTAGTAGCGTCTCTGCGGTCAACGCTGTGGGTAGCGGCAGTTAAGCAGGCACACATACACACGGTAGTCTTTGTTTCGGTACCTTTTACTGATGAAAGGGTAACAGGTACAGTCCAGAGAAGTAACCAGGTCCCCGGTGCAATTTGGGACTTTCACCTTGAAGAGTTGTGAGGCCTTCTCTGTCACTGTGTACTGTGGTTTGGGTAAGTTCTGCCTCTGACTGAACTCGCCGCTCCTTCTTCCCTCCCAGGGCTTTGCTCTATAACTGACAATGAGGTCCTTCTGTGGGGTCCCTTTTCTTCCCTTGGCCCCTGGTCCTGTGCTTTGGTCATGGCAATAAATAGTTAATATATAGCTTATATACTATATAATATATATCTTATATAACCTATATAACTCTTATAGACGTCATTCAGAAATCTTCCAGTGTACTAACAGCATGTTATGTTTGTATAAACCTTTGCTCCTCTTTTTCTCCATATCCTCCCCTCCTCTAGAATTCTACTGTCTTAGAAGCTATTTATGTATATTGTTTTGATTTAGACTTAGCAGTTAGCAGTTCTTATCAGAATGTCTCTGGACTGAATGTACTAACCAAGGCTAAACTGAAACTAACACACAAAATGTGATTGAATGTTCTCTTCAGAATAAAATGCAACACCCCTTTAATGAGCCGTATAAAACTCGCTACCCCTCCCTAAAATAAAGGTCTTTGTCATAAGCTCTACTTTGACATGGTTGTCAGTGTGGATCTTACGGTGGCGTGCACACACTTAGACATAGCATCCAATTTGGCGGCAGGCACTTGAGATGATAGCCCACCCAAAAGGTGTGGAGGGCATCCATTACAGTTAGCACCCAATGTGGGGCTAGGACGACAGCAGGGCCGGCGTCAGCACCCGGCATACCTGGGCAAGTGCCGGGGCCCTGAACTGCTGGGGGAGCCCACTGGCCGTCAGGGACAGGCAGCCCTGACAGCCAGGGGCCCATTAGGTACAGACAACCATGAGAACAACCAGCCTCAGCAAGCAGCTGAGTGCTCAGCAGAGATGTCAGTGCACATGGCTAATTTGCATGCGATGCAGATTAGCCATGTGCTGGCTCCGGGGAGCAGTGGAGCTTCCTTCTCTAACTACAGCATGATGAGTCATCACTGTGCAACCTCATCATACTGCTGCAGCCAGCAGGAAGGAGGAAGCTCCACAGTCCCAGGAGCCTTCTGCTATAAGGATGTGGTGGGGAAGAATCTGAGGAGGACACAGCCCCAGGGAGTGGATGGAAGGTGAGTATGATCAGGTTTTTTTTTTTACAATGTGCAGCAGGATGGGGATTATATGTACCATGGAGGCTGTGTGCTGGGGTATATAGAGGCTGTGTGCTGGGGTATATAGAGGCTGTGTGCTGGGGTATATAGAGGCTGTGTGCTGGGGTATACAGAGGCTATGTGCTGGGGTATATAGAGGCTTGTGTGCTGGGGTATACAGAGGCTGTGTGCTGGGGTATACAGAGGCTGTGTGCTGGGGTATCCCCTAGCAGAGGCTGTGCTGCTGGGGTATACAGAGGCTGTGCTGCTGGGGTATACAGAGGCTGTGCTGCTGGGGTATACAGAGGCTGTGCTGCTGGGTATACAGAGGCTGTGCTGCTGGGTATACAGAGGCTGTGCTGCTGGGGTATACAGAGGCTGTGTGCTGGGGTATACAGAGGCTGTGCTGCTGGGGTATACAGAGGCTGTGCTGCTGGGGTATACAGAGGTGCTGTGCTGGGGTATACAGAGGCGCTGTGCTGGGGTATACAGAGGGCTGTGCTGGGGTATATGGAGGCTGTGCTGACTGTATATTGCGGCATATGGGGATGCTGCCTGGGGTATATGGAGGTGCTGCTGTGGTACATGGAGGCTGTCAGAGGTATATGGAGGCTTTGCTGATGTATATGGAGACTGTGCTGGGGTATATGGAGGCTGCTGCTGTGCTGTAATATATATAATATGGAGGCTGCAATGGGCTATATAATTTTATTTGGAGGCTGTGCTGTATATATAATATGGAGGCTGCAATGGGCTATATATATATTATTTGGAGGCTGTGCTGTATATATAATATGGAGGCTGTGCTGGGCTGTATATATTATTTGGAGGCTGCTGCTGGGCTGCCACAGCTTCCAAATAATATATACAGCCTGGCACAGCCTCCAAATTCTATATACAGGCCAGCACAGCCTCCAAATAAAATATACAACCCGCAGTCTCTATATTATATATACAGCCCGGCATTCTCCATATTATATATACAGCCCTGAACAGCCTCTATATTATATATAGAGCCCACCCACGAGCCTCTATATTATATATATGCAGCCTGCAGCTTCTATATTATATTAATGTATCATGGTTTGTGCTAAAGGGGCCCACTGATACTGTTTCGCCCGGGGCCCACAAAAACCTGGAGCCGGCCCTGGACGACAGCCACACCTGAACCTCCATTCCCAGGACGGACCATACACGAGGGGTAGACCTGCAGGCTGCAAAGATGTAAGAAAATGATTATCTTACCTAAAACCCTCCTGTATTTCCGAACAGGGATGGAGGTAGCTGGCTGTCAGACTCGGACATAGATGACCGGATCTGAGAAGTCCTAGCCCTTGCAACCCGGTCCTGAGAATTCCTTAACTGTCTGCTTTATTTGTGCTCCTCCAACCCGGTCCTGAGTTTATCTGTGTTTATGTCAGTGCTATCATCGATGCAGTTTCGGTTCACGGAAAGGCACTGAGAGACGGGCTGAGTAGGGAGATTCTGTTTCCCTGGTTTTCCAGCTCCTAATAAGGGTTGATGGTTTTCCGGCCCCTGATAAGGGTCGATGGTTTATTTCACTACTGGTTCCAGCCTCTGATATGGCTGATGGTTTTCCCACCCCGCGTGCGCAAGCTAAGGACAGAGTGTAGTGTTAGTAGTCCTGGCTGCGGTGGTGGATGAGTACGTAATTTACATAAATGATTGTAGTGATGATATTGTTCTGTCTCTCCAATAACGTGCCGCTTATAGAGCTAGCAATTACGCCCGTGGCTGGATAATCAATTGTGTTACTGACGTGCCATATGCACATGAGGAAACTGGTTATATAGCAATCCCTGGCACTTTTCTAGTACTCAAGGTGTTCAGGCAAAATATACATGCCCAGCTAACTATAGTCAATCCGCAAGGGGTTTTGTTGTAAGAAGTATATGCAAGAAAGTTATATGACCCAGTTGTTGCCCCACTGAGGTGTAGAGGGAGCCGACACAGTTTGATGTTTTATCTGTTTGGTGACAACCATTCCAGTCCCAGTCCTCAGACTGACTGACTGACTCCAGTGACGCAACCAGTTCCAGTCCTCTGACTAACTGCCTTCCTAACACCACTGACTAGTTTCCATAACTTGCCCACAGTGTAAGCAAAGTGTGAAGCTTGCTATTTCTGCTGACTTGGTTACAGACCATTTCACCTCTCTTTTCCCCCCCCCCAAGGTTTAGAGTGTTCAGGATAAACATTCATGCCTGGCTCACTGAAGGTATCCCAGTTGACTTCCCTTTATACAACCCTGCTGACAGTGGTGACCTTGAGGGGTGGGCAATTACAGCAAAGATAGAAATACAGAGACTTGGGTTTAAGCTATAACATGGGTGTTAATCAGTCAAAGTCTCAGCAAGTTACCCCAAAAGACCTGGTGAGAAAGGAAGAAGGGAAGAAGTATGTGAAGAAGGGAAGAAGTATGTGAAAAAGGGAAGAAGTATGTGAAAAATATGAAGTTCCTCTTAAAACTAGTGGGATCCACAACCCATGGAGGACGCTTAGATGAGAAGGAGTGGAAAAAAGTGATAACAAGTAAGAGAGGGCTTTTGAAGAACACCAAGGTTTTGGAAGATGCCGAAGCATGGTATAAGACTGCTCTGGATACAAGGAAGTTATTGTGGATTGAACATCGTGACCCTGCTACTGGTGAATACACGTATACTCCACCACCTGACAAGATGACACTGGCAGAAGATGCTGCACCCGTGCCTATGCTGACACATTCTAGATACCCACACAGACCCACCACCCTGTGTCCAGTTCTCAATATGGATGGCACACCTTACACTCCAGCGAACCAGGGTGCACCCACTTCCTCTCAAGCTGCCGTCTTAGCACAGACCAGGCCCCGCTCTGCAGCAGTATCCGAAATATACATGAACAGGGACTGGGATGAAACAGGAGATGGAGAGGAGGAGGCTGCCGAAGAAGAATACCAGATGGCATGGGGACAGGAGAATTTCCCAGTTGGGCCTGGAGCTAGGCCAAAAATTCCACAGTATCTCTCCCCAGCCTCAGTGGATCCCCTCTCATCACTAGGAAATCATGGAGGCATGCCTTTAATGAAGACAGAACTGTCACAATTGGGAGCAGCAGGTGAAGACGAGCAGACACATCACCGGCTACAGTCTACTGCCACGGCACAGCACACTCCCCAGGATAGGGGAGATGGGAGACAGACATTATCAATGTACGTGGGTACACAGGCCTCAGCTGGCAGCTCTACGCATGGCTCATATCAACCACCCCGACTGGCACAGTATGAAGACCCTTCACAGCATGTTTCCTGTCCTAGGCGAGGCAGATATGTCTCCTGGAAGCCTCAGGAAGCTGCCACATTGGTGAACACCTTACCGAACCCTGACAAGCAACCTATGCCCTTTCATCGGAAGATGAGCCAGATTCAGAAGACTCACGCTGCCTCATGGGAAGATCTTATGGGATTGGCTGAAATTAAAGCAGTAGACTCCTTCTGGCCAGTGATGCACCCAGCTCTGGAGCCTGCACCAGGTACTCGGGAATATCGGAGAACATTTGAGTCTGGTGAAGCTTTCTTACTCAAGCTGTATGCCTGGGCTAAGGACCGTCTGGCAGAACAAGCAACATCTGTCCAAGACATAATGCAAGAAAGAGGGGAAAGTGTAGAGACGTTCTACTACCGGCTGAATCAGATGTTCACAGACCTGGGATTTGATCACCATGAGAGGTCCCATCAACAGATATGGATACAAGCCTTCGTCCAAGGTCTTCTTGAACCCATACAGAAGCAGGTCCAGACGACTAGACCTGAATACAGATGATTGGACTCAGATATTATATTTCAGGTGGCAAGGGGCATAGAAATGAACAGGCCTTCAAAACCTCCCCGGAACTGTAATGTTATGGTGTCGCAGAACCCAGGGAACTAGGGAGGACCAAGAAGTGGAGTCACTTGTTACAATTGTGGGAAGATAGGCCACATAAGGAGAACTGCAGATCTCAACATGGCAGTCAGACAGCTGAGTCCAGAGCACTGTTGCAAGAACAGCTGCCGCAGGATTTCCCTCCACCGCCACCCGCCCCCTCCACCCAGCTATAGGACATAGGCAAGCCGGATCCACCAACTTACAATATGCTCTGCAAAGCCAACAGACAAGCTTGCTGCCTGACTCCTACTGTATGTATGGAGGTAGCAGGAAGATTCATCCCCTTCTTAGTGGATACCGGTGCAGCCAGAAGCGTGATAAAATTTGCTGACTTACCTGACTCAGACTGCCTCCCAGAAGAAACCACTCCATTTGTGGGTGTTGATGGAGTCATCAAGTATACCCCCATGACTCGCCCATTGCGTGTCAGCCTGCAACCCACACAGAGCATGTTATCTCGATTGGTGGCGTCCAACACCTGTCCAGTGAACCTACTGGGAACTGACATACTGATGAAGTTACACGCCTATATTTCCTTTCAGGAAAATGGTACTGTCTCACTTACTACTGCTCTGGACCAGGAAGAAGTTTCACAGGTTTTCGTCTTCTTTCACTTTGAGGAGACAATGCAACCTACGGAAGCAGCCTGGCTTTCACAGATACCAGACATCCTCCCTCCATTGCCCAATCGGATGCAATCACACAACAACTGATGCCTTACGTCAACAATGGAGCAGTCATCCCAATCAAGTCACCATGCAACACCCCACTGTTTCCAGTCAAGAAGAAAACACCAAAGGGACAACCTCCCAAGTTTCGCATGGTCCAAGATCTACGAGCAGTGATTAAAGTCACAGTCTTGACATGCCACTGGAGTCCTAACACAGTTCCATGGGGGAAGACAGCGCCCACTGGGATACTGCTCTGCCAGACTGGACCCAGTTGCCTGTGGAGCACCTTCATGCCTGAGAGCTGTCTTTGCTACACACCTACTGCTGGACAAGATTGCTGATGTTATTCTGGGCCACTGCCTGAAGGTGAAGGCTCCACATGATATCACTGCCATTTTGGCCCAGACCCAACCTAAACATCTCTCTGCTGCACGTCACCTACTGCTACAATGTACCTTCTACTCCCAGACAACGTAACTATTTCCAGGTGTGATGTCCTGAACCCTGCAACTTTCCTCCCTCTTCCACGGGGGGAATGTGACGTCTCTGAGACTTCGGTGGAAGAGGAAGCCGACTTTGAAATGGCTCAGCACAACTGTCTGTTGCTTATGAGACAAGAAACCTCCAGATTTGACAAAGTAACATATACACCGCTGGAAGACCCAGATTTGACTCTCTTGTGGATGGATCAAGATATGCGGACCAAGAAGGACGGTTTCACATGGGTATGGCGGTGGTCATAGAACATACTGTGTTGATGGCCAAACCACTACCCGCATCTATGTCTGCACAGGAAGCAGAATTGGCTGCATTGACCAAAGGTTGCAAGATGGCAGCCCAGAAGAAGGCCAACATTTATACGATTCCCCCTATGGATTTGGCATTTGCCATGACTACGGGCCTATCTGGAGGGCGAGACACTTCATTACAGCCAATGGAACTCCAATACGCCACCATAGAGCGGTGAAGGAATTGCCAGAGTCCTTGCTGATGCCAGAAAGAGTCGCTTTACTTAAGGTAAAGGCACACACTGGAGGGACCTCAAGAGAAGCCGTGGGGAATGACTTGGTTGACATTGCAGCTAAGGAAGCAGCAGTGAAGCCACTCATCACAGAACCCTCCAACTTGTATCTCTTGACAGACTCAGGACAAGAAGAAGACTCAGGACAAGAAGAAGATTCGGACAAGAAGAAGATGGATGAACAATCCTGGGAGAACATGGTCCTGACCCTGCAGAAGCAAGCATCCAATGAAGAGAAGGAAAAATGGATCCAAGATGGAGCTGTGCAGGTTGAGAAGCATCTTATACTACTGAAAGGAAAACAATGCCTCCCACGAGCCCTCTACCCAATGATTGCCAGATGGGCCCATGGCCCCACCCATCAATCAAAAATGAAGATGCACAATCTTGTGAGACAGTACTACCACGCACCTGGCTTTTCAACAATGGCAGCAAATTACACCAGAGGATGCCTAGTCTGTGCCCGGTGTAACCCAGGAAAAACAGAGAAAACTCCACAGAACTATACACCTAGACCTTTGTACCCCGTCCAATGCATACAGATTGACCACATTCAGATGCCATCCTCAGGAGGATATGAATATGCTCTGGTAGTCGTGGACATATTCTCTGGATGGCCAGAAGCTTTCCCTGTGAAGAACCAATCTGCTCAAACCACTGCAAAGAAACTCCTCTCAGAGATAGTGTGCAGATAAGGGGTCCCAGAAACCATAGAGAGTGACCAAGGGACAGCATTCACAGCCAATCTGACCAAAGAGATATGGAAGGCCCTGGGGACAGGTTAGCCTCCATACTCCATACCATCCCGAAAGTTCTGGAAGGGTCGAGAGATTAAATGGGGTATTAAAGGCAAAAATGCTGAAAGCAGCGCAGGAAACGGGGAAGCCGTGGCATGAAAGTCTTCCCCTAGCATTGTTCAGTGTCAGACACACCCCAGCCAGAGCAACTAAGCTAAGTCCCTATGAAATTCTGTTTGGAAGTGCCCCCAGACTAGGGTTGTATTTCCCCCAACAGTTGGCCCTACAGTATGACAGTTTGACTAAGTTTGTTACTGAATTAACAAAGCATTTGACTAAAATACATTCTCGAGTTTTTTCCTCTCTCCCAGATCCTCAAAACTTGGAGGGAACCCATCAGATCCAGCCAGGAGATTGGTCTCTCATCAAAAGGTTCAGCAGACCTGCCCTCGAGCCCAGATATGACAGCCCCTTCCAAATCCTGCTGGTCACCTCCACGGCTGTGAAGGTTGAAGGAAGGCCTACATGGATCCACGCATCCCACTGCAAGGCACCAGATCCAGAAGCCAAAAATGGTTGTTTTGGAGCAGGTCACAAGAGGGTGGAAGGTCAAGTAAAAAAGAATATGGGAGATCAAACGGGAGGTCATGTTAGTACCACAGCTACAAGGATCACATATCAGTTTGACTTCTACACCATAGTGAACAGATGCACACGACACGAGATCTACAACAGCTATGGGCAATCTGTGGGATATAGACCAGGTAGAAGAACGCAAAGATAAATGGGGTTAAAGCCTGCCAGACCACATGATCCTGACCAAGGGTAGATGGGAGCATAGCCACAGCCCCAAAAGGACTCACAGACCTGTCAGAAGAATTAGCTCATAATTCTGGTGTTAAGGATCCATGGGACACTTGGTTTGGGTGGTGGGATGGATGGCAGAGAGCACTTATCAAACTAGGTATAATAATCCTTTGTGTTCTATTCATAGTGGCTCTAATTTCATGCTGTGTAATACCTTGCATCAAGAAGATGATGTCTCACGTCACGAAGGAGACAGTGACAACAATGTATGCAGATCTCAAAGTCCCAATGATGAAGGAAAAATATACGCCTGAGAATGATGCCATTGCCATTGCCGCAAGATCCTTGGAGAAATACGAGAACTTGAGACCCATCTTAGAAGGTAGAGTAGGGACAGTTTAGGGTGCGGCTAAGGCCAACTGCAAAGGGATTCCGACATTACGGTTTGTCTCAATGTTGGTGAAGTCTCCTCCCCTTTGCTCTACCTTTTCCCCCTCCGCCGCCTAGGGCAAAGATTTAGGGTAAGATTTTGAATGTCTTCAAAAAGGGGGGAATGTCATGCCAATAAATAGTTAATAACTTATATAACCTATATAACTCTTATAGAAGTCATTCAGAAATCTTCCAGTGTACTAACAGCATGTTATGTTATATAAACCTTTGCTCCTCTTTTTCTCCATATCCTCCCCTCCTCTAGAATTCCACGGTCTTAGAAGCTATTATGTATATTGTTTTGATTTAGACTTAGCAGTTAGCAGTTCTTATCAGAATGTCTCCGGACTGAATGTACTAACCAAGGCTAAACTGAAGCTAACACACGAAATGTGATTGAATGTTCTCTTGAGAATAAAATGCAACACCCCTTTAATATCCCCTTAAGGAGCCGTATAAAACTGGCTACCCCTCCCTAAAATAAAGGTCTTTGTCATAAGCTCTACTTTGACATGGTTGTCAGCGTGGTTCTTACGGTGGCGTGCATACACTTAGACAAAGCATCCAATTTGGCGGCAGGCACTTAAGATGATAGCCCACCCAAAAGGTGTGGAGGGCATCCATTACACTTGGTCAGTTTCGAGTGTCTCTTACTTTGTTCATCGGGGGTGGGTTAATTCCTCCTGGTCCTTCCGGGCTTTTCCTGCTGCTGTGAATGCGTAGCAGTGTCAGACTCCGGTGTCCAGGTGAGCTAAAGGGAAGCTTGATCGGTTCCCTTCTTTAATTCCCTGTTTCCTCCACTGGCCTCTGACCCTCTCTCTAGGGTGCAGCACAGCTGGGTCAGTGTTCCCTGGTCCTGGGCCTGGCTCTACCCCAGCGACCAGCTCCTTCACTCCTGCTCTCTTTACTCACTGGAAATAACTGAGACTAACTAACTGACTCCTCCCCTCAGGCTTGGAACTTTTAATAGGGGAACTGGCTTAAGGTAGCCAGTAGAGCTCCCCCTTCAGGTCTGGGGTGGAAGATGTTGTGTGCTGTGCCTTGCAACCGGTGGATCCTGTAGCAATCCCCTGCAGGGGTGCCACAATTATGTCCCATGACAAATACACAGATCGATTGTCTAGAATAATGTTTTACTTGATTACCTTCTTTAAAGCTGTATCCAAGCCTGTTTGTCAAAACTATTGGCAAAACATTTGGCGTAGTCGGCAGGATATGGCAGAAGATTCAGTAATTTTTTTTATATAGTGTGATATTGCATAAAACATGCCTCCTTTTAGGAAAAAAGTGGTTGTGAGTGAGTCTATTAAGACTTCAGGGTGGGAGGAAACTTCAAATCATATTTTGGCGACTAAGAGATTGCACAGTGTTGGTTCAAGTGAACTATGGGACAAATGTTGGCAGGATGCAGAGCCTGCTGACGTGGTAGAATGCTTACAGAAAGTAAAAGTAGAAAAAGGGAAAGAATTGTGTACTGTTGGTAGGCGTGGCTAAATCCTGCTATCTGCATATAGAAAACAGCATGAGGAAAAGCAAAGAATGGCTGGTTTCACACTGCAGTTTTTTCCCTTATTTAGGTTCCATCTGGTTTGTGTGCCAAAACCAGGAGTGTCTCCAAAACTCAGAACAGGTGTCAATCTTTCAACTATACTTTTTCTCTGCAAGTTCCACTCCTGGTTTTGGCACACAAACCGGATGGAACCTGATCAGGGAAAAGAACTGCAGTGTGAAACCAGCCAATGTTAACTGAAGTGCAGGAATTGGAAATGCAGCTGTGTGAGGCCCAGAATGCATTGGTTATAGCAAAGGGTCAGAATAAGTTAGTAATGGACAAATGTGTTGGAACTCAACATGATGCAGAACAGGCTGCTGTATGTGTAAAACAGTATAAGTGCAGAAAGAAGAGGGGGAAGGTGAACAAGAAAAACACTTTGGCCATAGCCAAAGCAGAGATGAAGTCAACATATCAGTGGGATAGTGATGCACAGGAGTCAACTGACTCCAAAACAGTCACCGACGCAGAACTGAGGGATGATCATTTTAATGGGGAGATGGAAATGGAACCTCTTATTAACCCATTAAAAGATCATCATATATGCCAGAGACAGGTTGTAGAGACAGCTACAGGGAATGAGGTAGAAGATTGTAGTGTGTCTAATACATTTGAGTTGCAACGTACCTTAAGTAGGTGAAATACTAGGGTGACAAGACCCTGGCAATGTCTAGATTCAGGCGATCTGATGATCCCATGTTATTCTGTAGTAATTATCTAGCATTGTACAGAAATGTTTACAATCATCCAGATATGTCTCAGGATGATGCTGGTTTTCTATTTTCTATTTTCAATGGCAAATCAGTAATGTAGATTATGCCACAAGAGTGTCTCTCAGAAATACCAGTTCATATGAAAGATTTGTAAAACTATTAAGTGACTGGTGTCTTGAGTCAAAAGAGCAAGTTGAAGTATCAAGAATGTGTCTGCTGTTTACAGTCCTAGAAATTGCTGTAAATGTGGGAAGATGGGCCACATTAAACGTTATTGTAATACCAAACTAGAGAGCCATTCATTGCACCAGAATATTGACAGTATTGATGAGGAAGAACATGCCATCAACAATACTGAATTTACAGACACAGGTAAAAAAGCCAACTTTGCTACAACTGCACAAAAGTCGCAAATAAAGCAGATCCCAATTGTTGATAAAGGTGAGACTGAGAAAGAGCAGAATTTGTCATATTGTAGACCCCAAAAGACTATGCTAACACTCCTGTATTCTGTATATGGGGCTGGATCATTTTACGTTGGTCACCAGTCATCATTCGTGTGTTATTTATTAAAACAATACAATGTATCCAGTGAGGTTTTTTTTCCCCTTCTGTTATTTTTGTCTGTCTATATGTGAATAATCTATTAGCATCAGGGGCGGACTGGCCCAGGTGGCAGGGGGGCAAGTGCCCCCAGAGCTGGTGGTATAGCCCTCATCTAGGGCCGCCTCCCCTCACAAATGGTCCGGCTGTTGTCATTTGCTGTGTAACTGCAGGAGACGCGGCAGACGCGGCTGCACCCCTACACCTCCCCCCCCCGGTCCTCATCAAGGGCTGGCAGGACAAATCTGCCACCCGGCGTTAGAAGCACCAGCCCGCCCCTGATTAGCATATGGATAACAGATAGGATAAAGACAAAGTGCACTATTTGACTTGCTTGTATTTATTTTAACTTTTTCTTTGTGCTTCTTTTCAGACTGGACAAACCAGTTTTTCAGAGGAATTATACATAAGACATGTGGGTTAGACAAGAAGCTCAAAGTTAAAGGTTAAAATAATTGTTTGCAAACAATTAAATAAGTAATCATCCTATTGTGATGAACCTTAAAGTTGTGGTTTAGTTTTATGTATGCTCTTAATTTTTATCTTCAATCAGGAACACGCTAGGTTTGTAAACTCCATTTGTAAGTGCATCTTGAACATTTACGTTTGATATTTAAAAGAATTGAGGTAATGTGATGGATCAGAATTATTGTCACGGTCGCGACCCATGAGGTAAGGGGTATGTGGACCCACTGGACCACAGGGGAGACCCGGGCCTGCCCAGACTAGGGAAGAACAGCGACCGGGTTCTGTGGCAGCTGAGCATGTGGGCAAGGTGGTAACCTGCAGGACATGACGACACCGCACACTTCAGATATATCAAAACGTAAAGTTTACTGACAAGAACATAGTACAAAGAGTAAGACAAGACTTCATGGACACGGAACATCGAAGACACCAGGCGGGACCTCGGGGTCATCATCTCGGACACCAGGCGGGACCTCGGGGTCATCATCTCGGACACCAGGCGGGACCTCGGGGTCATCATCTCGGACACCAGGCGGGACCTCGGGGTCATCATCTCGGACACCAGGCGGGACCTCGGGGTCATCATCTCGGACACCAGGCGGGACCTCGGGGTCATCATCTCGGACACCAGGCGGGACCTCGGGGTCATCATCTCGGACACCAGGCGGGACCTCGGGGTCATCATCTCGGACACCAGGCGGGACCTCGGGGTCATCATCTCGGACACCAGGCGGGACCTCGGGGTCATCATCTCGGACACCAGGCGGGACCTCGGGGTCATCATCTCGGACACCAGGCAAGACATCGGGGTCATCATCTCGGACACCAGGCAAGACATCGGGGTCATCATCTCGGACACCAGGCAAGACATCGGGGTCATCATCTCGGACACCAGGCAAGACATCGGGGTCATCATCTCGGACACCAGGCAAGACATCGGGGTCATCATCTCGGACACCAGGCAAGACATCGGGGTCATCATCTCGGACACCAGGCAAGACATCGGGGTCATCATCTCGGACACCAGGCAAGACATCGGGGTCATCATCTCGGACACCAGGCAAGACATCGGGGTCATCATCTCGGACACCAGGCAAGACATCGGGGTCATCATCTCGGACACCAGGCAAGACATCGGGGTCATCATCTCGGACACCAGGCAAGACATCGGGGTCATCATCTCGGACACCAGGCAAGACATCGGGGTCATCATCTCGGACACCAGGCAAGACATCGGGGTCATCATCTCGGACACCAGGCAAGACATCGGGGTCATCATCTCGGACACCAGGCAAGACATCGGGGTCATCATCTCGGACACCAGGCAAGACATCGGGGTCATCATCTCGGACACCAGGCAAGACATCGGGGTCATCATCTCGGACACCAGGCAAGACATCGGGGTCATCATCTCGGACACCAGGCAAGACATCGGGGTCATCATCTCGGACACCAGGCAAGACATCGGGGTCATCATCTCGGACACCAGGCAAGACATCGGGGTCATCATCTCGGACACCAGGCAAGACATCGGGGTCATCATCTCGGACACCAGGCAAGACATCGGGGTCATCATCTCGGACACCAGGCAAGACATCGGGGTCATCATCTCGGACACCAGGCAAGACATCGGGGTCATCATCTCGGACACCAGGCAAGACATCGGGGTCATCATCTCGGACACCAGGCAAGACATCGGGGTCATCATCTCGGACACCAGGCAAGACATCGGGGTCATCATCTCGGACACCAGGCAAGACATCGGGGTCATCATCTCGGACACCAGGCAAGACATCGGGGTCATCATCTCGGACACCAGGCAAGACATCGGGGTCATCATCTCGGACACCAGGCAAGACATCGGGGTCATCATCTCGGACACCAGGCAAGACATCGGGGTCATCATCTCGGACACCAGGCAAGACATCGGGGTCATCATCTCGGACACCAGGCAAGACATCGGGGTCATCATCTCGGACACCAGGCAAGACATCGGGGTCATCATCTCGGACACCAGGCAAGACATCGGGGTCATCATCTCGGACACCAGGCAAGACATCGGGGTCATCATCTCGGACACCAGGCAAGACATCGGGGTCATCATCTCGGACACCAGGCAAGACATCGGGGTCATCATCTCGGACACCAGGCAAGACATCGGGGTCATCATCTCGGACACCAGGCAAGACATCGGGGTCATCATCTCGGACACCAGGCAAGACATCGGGGTCATCATCTCGGACACCAGGCAAGACATCGGGGTCCTCACATCATCGGACACCGGAAGGCAGCGGTCATCATCTCGGACACCGGAAGGCAGCGGTCATCATCTCGGACACCGGAAGGCAGCGGTCATCATCTCGGACACCGGCAGGCAGCGGTCATCATCTCGGACACCGGCAGGCAGCGGTCATCATCTCGGACACCGGAAGGCAGCGGTCATCATCTCGGACACCGGAAGGCAGCGGTCATCATCTCGGACACCGGCAGGCAGCGGTCATCATCTCGGACACCGGCAGGCAGCGGTCATCATCTCGGACACCGGCAGGCAGGACGCCATCAGGGACACGGACAGGCAGGACGTCATCAGGGACACGGACAGGCAACAGGGACACGGACAGGCAAGACGTCTGGACTCCATGCAATAGACACTGCTCCAGAAGGACACAAGCAGGAACAAGGCAAGGACATTGGTACCAACACAGACAAGACGGGTCCAGGGACACAGACATCAGCTTTCCCAGAACTGATTGCAGGCAGAACAGGAGCTGTAGACAAGGCAGACCAGGAGCAGCAAGTTGGACCAAACACACATGGCTAGGTTAAGCAACCTAATGAGAGGCTCTGGCGACGCCCAACAGGGAAGAGGAACTTTAAATAGGAGCTGACCCTCAGCTATAGGCTGGGGACAGCAATTCAAGCGCACACTCTCCATCTTACAAAACTGGGGAAGGTGTGGCGGCGCGCACCCTAGGCACAGTCAGAACCCATACAGCATAGCCAGCACAGGAACTGATGCCCAGAGCACCTGTCAGCGGCTGCAAGCCTAGACACACGTGGAAAGTCATGCACCAGCTGCAGAGGACCTCACAACCCGTGGATAGCTTCCACAGCGGGAGCCAGGGTCCACACATGGAAGGTAAACAGCGGAGCACTGACACTACAACACATGTGCGGCTACGCAGCGGAGCTGGGAACTGAGCAGAATCCTATCCAGGTAACATACTACAGTCTCCCAGCTGGTCAGGGGGGAAGGAGCATTGGGTGAAAGCGCAGTAACGCCGAGGGAACCAAGACACCAGACCACCGGCGTTACAATTATCCATGAGAAATTATGAATATTGACTAAAGTGACATGTCAATAATACAGAAAGAAGATAGAATAGCTCAGTCAGTGTATTTGGCTGAATCAATTACGTGTCCTGAATCTGCTCAAGTAATTTCTCAAGTAGCAGTCAAGGTACCTTTACACGCCGCGACGGCAGGCTGGATACATCCCGCTACTTCACGTGCACGAGCACGCTCAAACGGTTACAAACGGTCAACGCACCCTCTTTACACGCCGCCACAAGGTGCGCTACGCCACGCTACATCTATAGCTAGCTACATCGCCGGGTGTCTCAAGTAGCCAGCTGTAGCTCATTTACACACCGCTACAACCAGCTACTATGGGAGGACCTGGTGCAGCAGGGCCAGCACATAGGCGTGCTACAATTGTGGATTACGAGCCGTCCGTACGCTGATAGGACGAAGCAATAACATCCTGATTGGGCAGGCAACGCAGGAGGCTGAGTAATACAGCACGCTCGAGCAATTGTGTAGTGTGACTCGTCAGCTCCTTTAAATATGCCTCCCTATGCAGCGACTACCAATCGTCATGCAGCAGCTTCCACCAATGATCGCACATGGGGCGCGGTAACACGGAGCCAGGGTCACGCCTTAGCTACATTGCAGCTACATCGCAGGCTGTCCCGAGTTCCCTTCCGTTGCCTCTTTACACGCCGATACAGCTCGCTACCATCGGCGTTGTAGCCATCAGTTTTCGAGCAGAGCTAGGAAACAGATGTATCTGTTGCCGGCTGTAGCGTCACGTCTTCAGACGCCGCTACGACGGGCTACATTGGCGCTACAAGCTACATTTGTAGCCTGTAGCGGGATGTATCCAGCCTGCCGTCGCGGCGTGTAAAGGTACCATCAGTGTGATCTCAGACAATATAATATGTGGGTTTTTTTTCGCTTTAGATCAAAATCTGATCTGTAAGTGTTGCATTGTTGCTGTCCCCATGTGTGACTGCTTTCAAGAGCCAAGCAATCTTCAGACAGTAGATAGATACCAACTATGGAAAATGTGGATTTCTGAAAACCAAACAGAATCTATGGATATACTTGGCTCAAATGATGAACACTAGCCATTAGGACAATGACTGCTACCAATATATATATTAGAAACTTGTATGGTGGTGTATCCAAGAAGAAGTGACCCAAAGTGTGAACTGTACTGAAGAAAATTTCTAATGGAAGAAATGATTAATATGAGGATTCCAAGTATTATGCCAGCTGATCTATGCTGTCAGTGGACTAGTGATAAACATAAAATCGGCAGATGCCAACATTTAAATGTGTTGAATCGGACTGGGGATGGGGAGACGGCTATCATATGTGGCTCCAGTTCAGATAAAAAGTGTAAAAGTATGAGGGCGGGCAAAGATATGATGTGTAACAGTATAGTGGTCTCTCCATCATTTACAGAACATGGAAGTTTGCCTAGAGGTTGGATGTTTTCCTTTGGAAATATCACTTTTAGTTATATTCCAACTAATATAACTAGTGGGTCATGTGTTAGCTTTGTGATAACTTTAATTATGTTTTCATTCCCAGCTCATAAAACTTCCCATATAAAGCTGGGATTTTCTACCTTATCTAAAAACTGCAAATATGAGTAATTTTTGTTATGCATGCATTATTTTTTTATCATTGTCGTTGGATAAATAGTGTGTGGCTATAAGATATCCAAGTGTCGAATGTTTGCTAATAAAAAATATGGATATCTTATACCCTACTTATTGTAACATATTGTTTATATGCTTTGATAAAGTATGGTCACTAGACCAAGTGTGGAAATATGAAATATGGTTGTCTGAATCCAAGCACTTTATATTGCAATATATTGCAGTGTATTGATATACTTTGATATTGAGAAACTAGTTCATTCAAATGAACTGTCTTGGTTGTCTGCGATCCACAAAGTGAGTGTTTGCTCTGGGTTAATACAGTAAGACAATGTTAATTGTTCAGTGGTCTATGAAGTTGTGGGTTTCAAAGATTCATTATCCTGATTTGTACACAAGTGACCACTTTGATATTTGCTTTGACAAACAGTGTTATTGTAACCAAAATACTATCTATTATATAATTGCCGTAGCTGACTTCCGTCTGACCGACGCTACTTCCTGTGGCTTTGTTTGCGTAGCTCGGAACTCTCTCCAGGACTCTGTCCCTGGCCGCGCAGCGGCCAGGCTACTCGCGAAGCAATGCCCGCAAAGCGGGCATTGCGAGTCGTTGCAGACTCGCGAAGCAATGCCCACGAAGCGGGCATTGCGAGTCGCCGACTCGCGAAGCAATGCCCGCAAAGCGGGCATTGCGATTCGTTGCCCCGCAAACAAAGCCACAGCATGGGGCTGTAGTGTACACCGCTATGGTATAGTACAGCCCCATGTCGCTGCCGCTATCCCCTAAACCTCGCCGCCCATAAGCACCGCCGTATAATAAACCACCGCCGTATAATAAACCCTTGCTGGACTCTACCTCCTAAGGGCCCTTTCACATCTGCGTTTATTTGAAATCGCGCCAGATGCGGAGAAAAAACCGCATCTGCCGCGATTGCCGCATAACCACTGCACTTGCGGCGCGGTTGCGGTAATCCCCATAGAAAGTATAGGGGGACTTGCGGCAGGTGCGGCAACTGCGACTTGCGGCAGGTGCGGCAACTGCGGTTTTGCACTTGCGGCATGTGCATAACCGCAGTTGCCACACCTGCCGCAAGTCCCCCTATACTTACTATGGGGATTACCGCAACCGCGCCGCAAGTGCTAAACAAACGCTGATGTGAATTAAGCCAGCCTATAAGCCCACCTCCTAAGCCCCTACCCCGCTGCCCCTAAGCCCCTACCCCCTAAGCCCGCTGCCGCCCCTACCCCGCCGCCCCTACGCCCCTACCCCTTAAGCCCGCAGCCCCTAAGCCCCTACCCCGCTGCCCCTACCCCCTGTAAACCCCGCAGCCCCTAAGCCCCTACCCCGCCACCCCTACCCCCTAAGCCCGCCTCCTACCCCGCCGCCCCTAAGCGCCTACCCCCTAAGCCCGCTGCCGCCCCTACCACGCCGCCCCTATCCCCTAAGCCCGCCTTCTTCCCCGCCGCCCCTAAGCCCCTACCCCCTAAGCCCGCTGCCGCCACATACTAAACCCCCCTCGCCGCTGCCGCTATCCCCTAAACCCCGCCCGTAAACTCCGCCGCCCCTAAGCCACTACCCCAATCCCTAAACCCCGCTGCCCCTAAGCCACTACCCCGCCGCCCCTAAGCCACTACCCCTATCCCCTATCCCCTAAACCCCGCCGCCCCTAAGCCACTACCCCGCCGCCCCTAAGCCACTACCCCTATCCCCTAAACCCCGCCCGTAAACCCCGCCGCCCCAAAGCCACTACCCCAATCCCCTAAACTCCCCTACTACGCCGCCCCTACACCCTAAGCCCGCCTCCTACCCCGCCGCCCCTAAGCCCCTACCCCCTAAGCCCGCTGCCACCACATACTAAACCCCCCTCGCCGCTGCCGCTATCCCCTAAACCCCGCCCGTAAACTCCGCCGCCCCTAAGCCACTACCCCAATCCCCTAAACCCCGCTGCCCCTAAGCCACTACCCCGCCGCCCCTAAGCCACTACCCCTATCCCCTATCCCCTAAACCCCGCCGCCCCTAAGCCACTACCCCGCTGCCCCTAAGCCACTACCCCTATCCCCTAAACCCCGCCCGTAAACCCCGCCGCCCCAAAGCCACTACCCCAATCCCCTAAACTCCCCTACCACGCCGCCCCTACCCCCTAAGCCCGCCTCCTACCCCGCCGCCCCTAAGCCCCTACCCCCTAAGCCCGCTGCCACCACATACTAAACCCCCTCGCCGCTGCCGCTATCCCCTAAACCCCGCCCGTAAACCCCGCCGCCCCTAAGCCACTACCCCAATCCCCTAAACCCCGCCGCCCCTAAGCCACTACCCCGCCGCCCCTAAGCCACTACCCCTATCCCCTATCCCCTAAACCCCGCCGCCCCTAAGCCAGTACCCGCCGCCCCTAAGCCACTACCCCTATCCCCTAAACCCCGCCCGTAAATCCCGCCGCCCCTAAGCCACTACCCCAATCCCCTAAACTCCCCCTAAGCCACTACTCCTATCCCCTAAACCCCGCCCGTAAACCCCGCCGCTCCTAAGCCACTACCCCAATCACCTAAACCCCGCCGCCCCTAAGCCACTACCCCACCGCCCCTAAGCCACTACCCCTATCCTCTAAACCCCGCCGCCCCTAAGCCACTACCCCGCCGCCCCTAAGCCACTACCCCTATCCCCTAAACCCCGCCGCCCCTACCCTCCGCCGATACCCCCTAAGCCCCGCCGCCTCCTAAGCTCCCGGCGCTACCCCCCGCCGACTAAGCCCCGCAGCCACTAAGCCCCTACCCAACGCCGATACCCCCTAAGCCCCGCCGCCTCCTAAGCCTCCGTCGCTGTCCCCCGCCGCTGTCGCTACCCCTTAACGCGCTACACCGTAAGCCCCCGCCGTCCCCTAACCCACCGCCGACGTCGATCACTTACATGTCTTCTTCTTCATCTGATCGTCCGTCTGTCCGATCCACAAGTCCTCCGTCCGGCCAGCTGTCCTCTTCGTCCGGCCCCGGGGGTCTTCTCTATTCTTTCCGCCATCTTCGGTTCCGACCTCCTCTTTATTTCTCATTGCGATAGAATGGACGAAAAATCCGCCATTCTATCTCTATGAGAAGTGAGGCGCTCTTCTGATTGGTCGCTCTCTACTGCCGATAGCCAATCACAATCGCGCCTCACTTCTTATAGACATACATTAGCGGCGTGTCGGCAAATGTATGGCCGGGTCCCTGGTTCTGTTTTGCGGCCATAAAATCGCGGACACACCGCAATGTATGTCTATGAGAAGTGAGGCGCCATTCTGATTGGTCGCTGTGTGCTTCCGCTGACCAATCAGAATTGAGGCGCACTTCCCATAGACATAGAATGGAGAAAAATCGTCCATTCTATCTCTATGGGAAGTGAGGCGCGATTGTGATTGGACAGCGGAAGCACACAGCGACCAATCACAAGAGCGCCTCACTTCCCATAGACATACATAGCGTTGTGTCCGCGATTTTATGCCCGGCCTTCTGGTTCTATTTTGCGGTCAGAAAATCGCGGACACACCGCTATGTATGTCTATGGGAAGTGAGGCGCGATTCTGATTCGTACAATCGCGCCTCACTTTTAGCGGTAAATTTGAAATTCTACAAGCGCCCATTCTATGTCTATGGGAAGTGCGCCGCAATTCTGATTGGTCAGCGGAAGCATAGAGCGACCAATCAGAACAGCGCCTCACTTCCCATAGACATACATAGCGGTGTGTCCGCGATTTTATGGCCGCTAAACAGAACCAGGGACCCGGCCATACATTTGCCGACACGCCGCTAATGTATGTCTATGGGAAGTGAGGCGCCATTCTGATTGTTGGCTCTGTGCTTCCGCTGGCCAATCAGAATGGCGCCTCACTTCCCATAGAGAAACATTAGCGGTGTCTCGCGAAATATATTGTCGGTCTTCTGGTTGTATTTTCGGCAAGGGGCTCGGCTATTTCCGGTCCAAAAAAAAATATATTTTCTTTTTTTTATTTCTATTTACCTATTTTTCTATTTATGTCTCTTTATTTTTATCTTTTTTTCTGTATATATTATTATATAGATAGATAAGAAAAAAGATAGAAAAAGAGATAAAAAGAAAGATACATGAAAAAAAAAAAAAAAAAAAAAAAAAAAATGTTTTTACCGGAAATAGCCGAGCCCCGTCGCCGAAAATACAACCAGAAGGCCGGCAATATATTTCGCGAGACACCGCTAATGTTTCTCTATGGGAAGTGAGGCGCCATTCTGATTGGCCAGCGGAAGCACAGAGCCACCAATCAGAATGGCGCCTCACTTCCCATAGACATACATTAGCGGCGTGTCGGCAAATGTATGGCCGGGTCCCTGGTTCTGTTTAGCAGCCATAAAATCGCGGACACACCGCTATGTATGTCTATGGAAGTGAGGCGCCATTCTGATTGGTCGCTGTGTGCTTCCGCTCACCAATCAGAATTGCGCCTCACTTTCAGCGGTAAATTTGAAAGTCCGAAAGCGCCCATTCGATGTCTATGGGAAGTGAGGTGCGATTCTGATTCGTCGCTATCTGCTTATGGTGACCAATCACAATAGCGCCTCATTTCTCTATGCATCTCTATGGGAATGCGCCCTCCAATCACAATCGAGGCGCCATTTTCGAAAATACACAGCGCCCAATCAGATTCATGGCGACATCTTTCTGAGGTTGCCGCCCTCCAATCAGATAAGGCCGCTATTTATAGCGGGAAATTTGAATCTTCAACCTCTTTGAATCCTGTTTGCGAGACAAAGAAAAACTACCGTTGGACCATCTGTTGGACTATCGTTCGCCCAAGAAATCCATCCTTCGTGAGGGTCTTTGAGGGAGAACGAGAAGCTACCGCTGGACCATCTGTTGGACTATATTTCAGCCAAGATATCCATTCTTCGTGAGGCCCGTCGGGAAGCAAGCGCCGGATCGACTTCTGCGATTGATCAGCTAAGATATCCTTTTTGAAATCTACCTTTTCACATCAGTCTATATGCCTGATGCTACGTTTTATTTTCACCTATTTTTCTATCTTTTATTTTCACCACTTTTACTCTTTTGCGCCATGCAGCGCCAATCGGCGCTGCATGGAGCCTGCGCCACAGCTCGGACACTTCGCCGCTAAAAGCGTCGACGTCTGCGCTACTAGCGCAAACTAGCGCCCTCCGCGGTCTATGACACCGCCGTCATACAATGGACAAAAATCGTCCATTCTATCTCTATGGGAAGTGCGCGGCAATTCTGATTGGTCCGCGTTAGCACACAGCGACCAATCAAAATCCCGCCTCACTTCCCATAGACATACATAGCGGTGTGTCGCCGATTTTATGGACGCGCCCCTGGTTCTATTTTCGGCCATGGCACTCAGCTCTGCTCGGTAGTTCGACGGGGCCGCAAAATCGCACTCAGCGCTTCACGGCGATAGCTAGCGTATCAGCTACGACTCGCAAGGATTGCGAGTCGTTGGTAAGGCGCTAGCCATGTCCGTGAAGCGCTCATTGCGAGTATGCGGCCCTGTGGAAAGACGGATCAGAGCCAAGTATCCTGGCCGAAAATAGAACCAGGGCCTCGGCACTAAAATCGCCGACACACCGCTATGTATGTCTATGGGAATGAGGCCCGATTCTGATTGGCCGCTGTGCATTTTTAAAAATGGCGCCGCCAGTCTGATTGGAGGGCGCATTCCCATAAAGATGCATTGAGAAATGAGGCGCGATTGTCATTGGTTGTTGGACATGGCGGTTTGCTTCCGATTGGTTGGCGCTCAGCGGGGAAAGCTGAACTTTCCTTGCCGAGCGCCTGGTTCGATTTTCGGGCACGCCGTTCCGGAGGCTCGAAGTCTGTAGCTCCGCCCCACTCTGTTGTGATTGGACAGCAGCATCTTCACACAGTAGCGCCGACCAATTGTATTCATGGCGCCATGTTTATGAAGTTTCCGCTCTCCAATCACATTGCGGCTGGCGCCTGCCGGTTTTTTATGAATGAACATTTCGCGTCCGCCATGTTAGAGCGCGAGATTTGAATTTGTGAACTATGTAAAAGTTAAAAAGCTGTTTTCACAGTACAATCTCACATCAGAGTATATATTCCTAATGCCTAGGCTTATATTAACCCTTTCTTTATACTAATTTCATATCAGCTTCCTTTCACCATATTGACCTGTTTTTTTCAAACTTTATTAACCCCTTCTATTCTATTTGGGCTACAATCGCTATCTCACTATGTGCTGTACTAAGGCCTTTTCTACGTTAACCTCTTCTATGCATTTTGCATTTTACTTTTCCCCCACACTGTTTTATATGGTTCTAACTGCTACATAACCCCTTCCATTCTGTTTGCTATTCATTAACTGTGTCCCTATGTGCTGTACTCATTACATTTTAAAATTAACCCCTTCTATTCTTTTTGGGCTCCACTTGCTATCTCACTATGTGCTGTACTAAGGGCTTTTCTACATTAACCTCTTCTATGCATTTTGCATATTAATTTTGTGTCACACTGTTTTCTAGGGTTCACACTGCTACATTAACCCCTTGCATTCTGTTTGCTATTCCCTAACTGTGTCGCTATGTGCTGTATTCATTACATTTTAAAATTAACCCCTTCTATTCTATTTCTACTCCACTTCATATCTCACTATGTGCTGTACTAAGGGCATTTCTACATTAACCGCTTCTATGCCTTTTGTATTTTATTTTTCTGTCACACTGTTTTAGGGCCCTTTCACATCTGCGTTTATTTGAAATCGCGGCAGATGTGGTGAAAAAACCACACCGCGGTTTTTTTTGCGGCCGCACCTGCCGCAAGTGCAAAACCGCACTTGCCGCACCTGCCGCAAGTCCCAGTATACTTTCTATGGGGATTACCGCAACCGCGCCGCAAGTGCAGCGGTTATGCGGCAATCGCGGCAGATGCGTTTTTTTCACCACATCTGCTGCGATTTCAAATAAACGCAGATGTGAACTGCTACATTAACCCCTTCCATTCTGTTTGCTATTCATTTACTCTGTCCCTATGTGCTGTACTGATTACATTTGACAATTAACCTCTTCTATACCTTTTCTTTCTTATTTTCTCTTCTACACTGTTTTGGCTCCTTTCACATCAGCGTTTTTTGAAATTTGCGGCAGATGCGGTGAAAAAAACGCATCTCCCGCAATTACCGCATTCCGGCTCCACTTGCGGCGCCGTTGCGGTAAACGCTATGCTAAGTATAGGCGTACTTGCGGCAGGTGCGGCAAGTGCGGTTTTGCACTTGCGGCAGGTGCGGCAGCGAATAAAAAAGCGGCAGACCGCGGTTTTTCCACTGCCGCACCTGCCGCAAGTGCAAAACCGCACTTGCCGCACCTGCTGCAAGTACGCCTATACTTTGCATTGCGTTTACCGCAACCGCGCCGCAAGTGGAGCCGGTATGCGCTAATTGCGGCAGATGCGGTTTAAAAAACGCTGATGTGAAAGGGTCCTATAGGAGTGCAAGTAGTACATTAACCCCTTCTATTGTCTTGGCTATTCACTGCCTATGTCACTATGTGCTCTATTACTGCCATTTTAATACTATTTATCATTTTAATGATCGTGCCGTATTTTGGACGCGTGCCAGTGCTATATTAACCCCTTACACACTGTTCTTTATTTTATTTCTACGTGCAGTGTGTCGTTACACTGTTATGACTACATTAACCCATTATATGCTATTTTGCTTATATTTCATACTAACTAGTATGTAGGACTACTAACTGTCTTATATTTAACAGTTTGGATGTAATGCTACCTGTCCCTTTCACATCTGCGCTAATTTTACATTGTGGCAGATGTCGTGAAAAAATCGCATCTGCTTTGCTTGCTGCATAGTCACTGCATAACTGATGCACTTGCAGTCTGGTTACGGTAATCGCCATTGTCTGTATATAGGGACTTGCGCCAGATACCGCAAGTGCACTTTAGCTCTTGCGCCAGGTGCTGCTGCAAAATATATCACGGTCGCCCACTGTTTTTTATCGCCTCACCACCTGCCGCAAGTGCTAAACCCAAATTGCCGCACCTGCCGAAATTAACTATATAGTGACTATGGAGATTAACCCAAGTGCAGCGGTTATGCTGCGGCTATGCACCAAACGCTGCAGATACAGTTTTTTCTCTACATCTGATGCTATTTCTAATTACCGCTAATGTAAAAGGCCCTGTCGTCACAGTAGGACATTAACTAATTTTACATACCAAATATATTGCTTGCATGCCATTTTACACTGTATGAGCAACTGGGGCACCTTTCACACGCGTGTTGTACATGCCGATTTACATTATTCCATAACAGCTGGAAATATTTCTATTATTAACGCAAGTTCACCATACCCGTCACCATGGGTGTGGTTGCGTAAGTTCACGCTACATCGACGGATTAATGTTGATTTTTACATTGACCTGCCTGTTTCACCATGTATTCCACAAGTGCCCTTATTTCTATTTTCACCAGGGTTGGGTCACATTGTGCCATTTCACGCTCACTGCTAATGCCACTGTTTCCACCAACTCAAGCAACCAACACAAAAAACACTCCTTTCCCTATAATCCCAAAACCCTACATTTGAGGTATTAAATAACGCTACCTCTCCCATTTTGCACCACCTTCTGCAACTCCACCTCTGCTGCCAGTTATGCGCAACTTCCTGTCATATCGCTACTTTAATCCCTTTTTTACAATGTTCGAAATCTGCTTTTACAACGTGCCTTTTCCAAGGGCCCTTGCATCCATTTGTCTTGCTTTGAAGTCTCTTTTAAAGGACTTTAAACACACTGATTGCCATTCACTACTCCATACAGTAAACATCATGAAATATTTGTTTCGTAGTTTAAAGAACTCCATCATTTCATTTTCACAGGTTATTGAAATACACACTTTCCTTTCATTGTTTTTGGATATTTAGACATAGTTATTATTGATTGTTTCCTTAACTAACACACTCTAGCTCATTTTGGATTTGATTGACTGACTATTCTTATTAACATGAGCTCTCCAACTGAAAATATTGCTCTTGCCAAGGAGGCTGCATCTACGCCTAAGAAGAAGCGTGCACAGGAGACTTCGGAACAGACACGTCTTCGGTTAGATCGTGATAAGGCTGCTAAAGCAAAACGCATTGCAGAGGAGACTTCAGAAGAGAGACGTCTTCGGTTAGATCTTCGTAACGCTGCTAAGGCGAAACGTATTGCAGAGGAGACTTCAGAAGAGAGGCGTCTTCGCTTAGATAGTGAGAAGACTGCTAAGGCGAAACGCACTGCTGAGGAGACCTCGGAACAGAGACGTATTCGCTTAGATCGTGTTAAGGCTGCTCACGCCAAACGCATTGCAGAGGAGACTTTGGAAGAGAGACGTCTTCGTTTACAACGTATTAAAGCTGCTAAAGTGAAACGCATTGCCAAACTGTCTTCTCCAATGAGACGTTTTCGGTTGGATGTTGCAAAGGCTGCTTCGAAGCAACGTATTGCTGAAATGTCTTCTGAAGAAAGAAGTGTACGAATGTCAAAAAGAGCCATGGGTGCGCGTGCCAGACGCCAAATAAAACAAATTAATGTCATTGAAGAACCGTCTGAGAAAGATACTTCTCCTGCCTCTTCGTGTACTGACATTCTACCAAGTGAACAGCCTTTAACACCTCCCATGACCTCCATGGGAAGCAAAGAAGCAAAGGTTCAAAAGGAGTCTGTGCGTATGCGCAAGAAGCATGCCGCGCCTGTGCGTCAAAGACGCAAACATCAAGAGTTCATGCCTACAGGAGATCCGTCTGACACTCATACTGCTGCCACCTCTTCGGCTGACCGTCATACTGCTGCCACCTCTTCGTCTGACCGTCATACTGCTGCCACCTCTTCGTCTGACCGTCATACTGCTGCCACCTCTTCGTCTGATCCTCATACTGCTGACACCTTTTCGTCTGATCCTCATCCTGCTGCCACTTTTTCGTTTGATCCTCATACTGCTGCCACCTCTTTGTTTGATCCTCATACTGTTGCCACCTCTTCTACTGTGTTAACTACTACTGAACAGCCTTTACCACATCGCAAGGCCACATCTAAAAGAAAACACTGTGCTGAGGAGACGCCATACAGCAAACAGTCTAACATTATCCGCAAAAAAAGGACAAGACAGATGCATCAAGATACACTGTCTCCTACGTCAAAAATACTCCACTTGACCTTTTTGGCTGATAGACGTCGTGACATACGCACACGTTCTTCCACTTCTACATTGCAAGAGCCACAACGCAATTTATATTCAACTTCTTCTTTTCTTGAATGTTTTGATTCTACGTCCCTTCCACGTCTCATCTATGTAGGATTACACAATAAACTTCTACCTTTCTTATCTTCACCTTTCTCTCATCCAATGGGATTTATTGATCAGGATTTTGCTATTCCAGAACATACCTGTGGTTTCATGAATGTAATATGTGAACATTGTGAGGCTCGACATTTTTCTGATGAACGCCCATCAGATAAACACTTTACTCTTTGTTGCCACAAGGGAAAAGTTAAGGTACCATTACCTCAATACCCGGAGGTCTTCCAACGCCTGCTGAAAGGAGAGAGTGAGTACAGTAAAAATTTGATGGAGAATATCAGGAGCATTAATAGTTCTTTTGCTTTTGCCTCCATGGGTGCCCATGTTTCTCCACCACCTGGACACGGCCCTTACTGTTTCCGAATTCATGGGCAAATTTATCATCGTACGGGAACACTCCATCCTGCTGAAGATCAACCTCCAGCATATGCACAACCGTACATTTTAGATACTGCAAGCGCTGTAGAACAACGTATACAGTCTCCAGAAAATGTGAAATGTCATCCAACTTTAATGAGTATCATTGCTCTTCAATTGGATAATATTAATCCCTTTGTTTCGGCCTACAAAATGCTACGTGACGTTGAATTAGAAGAACAGCAGAAGGCAGTAGAACATGGCACCGTCATGCCAAATATTATCATGGCCATTACACAAGACAGAGACCAAGACCCTAGACGCTATAACAATCCTACTGTCAATGAAGTTGCTGTGGTCTTTGAAAATGCTGATGGAGAGCCACTGTTCAATAGAGACATTTTAATTCATTTGAAACCTGATCCAAATAACCCCTTGGCCCCAAAAACACAGCAAGTCAGTATTCTACACAGCAATTTAGATGCATTACTGTATCCCTTATTTTTCCCTCATGGAGAACAAGGTTGGCATGAGGGACTCAAGCATCACGGCCAAAGTCAACGCAGGGTTACACAGCTCCAGTATTACTGCTATTTGTTGTCTGTACGGAATCGGTTCAATCCTGTCCTGAATGGTGGCAAACTTACGCAACAGTACTTAGTGGATGCGTATGTGAAAATCGAGGCTAATCGCTTAAAGGGATCCTGTCACCCCCAAAACACTTCTAAACCTATTAAAAGCTGTCCCTACAGCATATTAACACTTTCCCTACACTCCTTTTACCTCCTAAATGCACCAAGTGACATTGAAGAAAACGTTATTCTAGTACCTCATTAGTGATGATAATGAGTGACTATGCTATTCATAGTCACTCATCCAGGCTGCCCCTCTTCTTCCTATCACGCCTGAATAGGCGTGATCTTCATCATGGATTCAAACTGCCGCCTCCCATCTCTCCCATTGCGTCCGGGCTTGAGTGTGGGGCTGTATGACGCGATCCGCGTCATACCCGGCGCCGGGTGACGTATTTACACCGGCGCCGCGCTGTCAGCTTCAAAATGCGCACTGCGCATGCCCATGCGCATGCGCAGTACGCATTTTGTAGCTGACAGCGCGGCGCCGGTGTAAATACGTCACCCGGCGCCGGGTATGACGCGGATCGCGTCACCCAGCCACACTGCAGCCTCGGACGCTATGGGAGAGATGGGAGGCGCGCAGGGAGGCGGCAGTTTGAATCCATGATGAAGATCACGCCTATTCAGGCGTGATATGAAGAAGAGGGGCAGCCTGGATGAGTGACTATGAATAGCATAGTCACTCATTATCATCACTAATGAGGTACTAGAATAACGTTTTTCTTCAATGTCACTTGGTGCATTTAGGAGGTAAAAGGAGTGTAGGGAAAGTGTTAATATGCTGTAGGGACAGCTTTTAATAGGTTTACAGGTGTTTTGGGGGTGACAGGATCCCTTTAAATTTTATCCGTCAACACCAAAACGATTTAAAAGTGGAGGATTATTGCGTACTCCAGGAACTCCTCAAAAAATCTGTTGAGAAAGGTATTCCCATTGGTAAGACGGTCATTTTACCATCTTCCTTTGAAGGCAGTCCAAGAAACATGCAGCAACGCTATCAGGATGCCATGGCTATTGTGACTAAATTTGGACGACCGGATCTTTTCGTAACCATGACCTGTAATCCTAAATGGAGGGAGATTAAAAACAATTTAGAGCCATGGCAGCGTGTGGAACATAGACCTGATTTAGTCGCCCGTGTCTTCAGAATTAAACTGGAAGCCCTATTAAAAGACATTAACAGTGGATTATTTGGCAAAGTTTGTGCAATGGTTCATGTGATTGAATTCCAAAAGCGTGGTCTACCACACGCTCACATTTTGATCATTCTGGATAGCAAATCCAAACTAAGAACTGAGGTTGAAGTGGATAATATAGTTTGGGCTGAAATCCCTGATCCAGAAGATTACCCTGTGCTCTATGAAATTGTGATGCAACACATGATTCATGGACCCTGTGGACAACACAACCCCAATTCTCCATGTATGGATCTTGGAAAGTGTAAGAAAGGTTTTCCTAAAGATTTCCAACCAAAAACAGTCTTGGCTCAGGATTCATACCCTACTTATCAAAGAAAGGAAGGATCATCCTTTCCACACCATTCAAAGATGATTGATAATTCTTGGGTTGTTCCCTATAATCCTTTCCTACTATTAAAATACAAGTGTCATATTAATGTTGAGGTATGTGCTTCCATTCAAAGTGTCAAATACCTATTCAAATATGTCTACAAAGGACATGATAAAGCCAATCTTGAAATTTGAAAACTAATATCCACCATGATGAAACACATCAATTCATGGATTCAAGATACGTGAGTGCACCGGAGGCAGCTTGGCGAATATTTGCTTACCCGATGCATAGACAATCGCACTCCATTATTCGCCTTGCCGTACATCTCCCACATTCTCAACCGCTTTATTTTCATGAGGATGACTCTGTTGACAACATCAGTTACACAATGCACAGAAAATCCACTCTTATGGCGTACTTTGAGCTCAATGAGAATGACCCGCATGCTCATGATTACTTATACCGCCAAATTCCAGAGCACTATGTTTGGAAACAAGGTGAATGGGAAATTAGAAAGCGAGGAGGTTCTTCAGTGATTGGAAGAATGTATACTGTCAGTATGAAAGATCAAGAACGGTACTATTTAAGGTTGTTGTTACTACATGTCAAAGGAGCAACAAGTTTTGACAACATAAAGACTGTTAATGAAGTCACATACCCAACTTTTAAAGAGGCAGCATTAGCTCTTGGATTGCTCTTCGATGACACTGTTTGGAGAAATACTTTATTGGATGCCTGTGTTCTCAACATGCCTGCACAGCTTCGTGATATGTTTGCATATATATGTATTTTTGGTCCTCCAGCTCATCCATTGGAGTTGTGGCAAGAATTTAAACAAGACTTTATCCAAGACTACTGCCATGCATATCACTCCAACACTGAGGAGTGTGAGAATTATGAAGGATATGCAATGATAGATGTCCACAATGTTCTAAAATTTCATGGCAAAACTTTTACTGATTTTAATCTACCACGACCAAAAAGAAAGCCACACATCGCTCCACTATACAACAAGGATGATGAGTTAAGAAGAGCTCAGCAAATGAAAGGTACTTTAAATGACCAACAACTTTTGGCCTATGATGCGATCAATCAAGCTTTACACGATAGAAGTGGACAACCTAAGTGCTTTTTCATCGATGGTCCAGGTGGCAGTGGGAAAACATATCTGTATGATTTATTAATTCATGAACTAAGAGGAGAAGGCGAAATTGTATCAGCTGCAGCCAGTACAGGGATTGCAGCTAACTTACTGCAAGGAGGAAGAACCATCCATTCACTTTATGGCATACCAATTCCAATTAATGAAACATCCGTTTCCAGAATTAAAAATGATACAGATGCTGCACAACATTTGAAAAGTACCAAACTTCATTATTGACGAGTCCACTCTTTTATCTAAATATGCATTGCATGCGATAGATCAACTTTTACGGGATGTCATGACAACAGATATTTCCAAGAAAAATACAACACCTTTTGGAGGAAAAGTCATTGTTCTGGGAGGAGACTTTCGACAGTGTCTGCCTATCATCCCTCATGGTACAAGAACTGACATTATGGAGAGTTGTATTAAATACTCACGACAATGGCAGCTTTTCACTCAATTGCCACTCTTCAACAACATGCGTTCCATTGATCCTGATTATAGCAGTTGGTTACTTCAACTGGGAAATGGTGAATTGTCCAATGATTTCAACCTTGGAGATGATACCATTGAAATCCCACAAGACATGATCTGCACTGGCTCACTTATACTTGCTATATTTGGTGAAAACATTCTCATTGATGTACATAACAATGAAATCATTCAGATTTCTGCATCACATGCCATTCTTTGCCCTAAAAATGACCATGTGGATATGGTGAACTCTAAGGTCATGGATTGCATTGCTGGTGAATACACTGAATACATTAGTGATGATTCCATTGATCCTGATGAGACTGAAGATCCAGATCAATATCCAGTGGAATTTTTAAATTCACTCACACCAACGGGAATGCCTTCTCATCGCCTCAAATTAAAAATCGGTACCATTGTCATGCTTTTGCGCAACTTTAACAGCAGAAAAGGTCTTTGCAATGGGACTCGCTTGATTGTCATCGCTTTGTTTGACAATCTGATTCAAGCAAAAGTCATTACTGGCTCTGCAGAAGGAAATGTGGTGTTTATTCCAAGGATTGATTTATCTCCATCAGAGACTGGATTACCTTTCAAGTTAAGACGTCGACAATTTCCCTTGAAGCCTGCTTTTGCCATGACCATCAACAAATCCAAGGCCAAACACTGGAGAAAGTAGGGATTTTTTTGCCAGAACCCGTTTTTGGACATGGACAGTTATATGTGGCTTTTTCACGAGTGAAAAGACGATGTAATGTTAAGGTGAAAGTGCTGGATACACCCATTCAAGGAAAGTTGGTGCCTAATTCTGAAAAAGTCTTTACTAAAAATATTGTCTATAAGAATATTTTATCTTAAATTCTTTAGATATATATTACATTTCCATACATGATGGATATAACAATGAAAGCATTCAAATTGCTGCATCACATGCCATTCTTTGCCCTAAAAATGTCCATGTGGAAATGGTGAACTCTCAGGTTATGGATTGCATTGCTGGTGAATACACTGAGTACATTAGTGATGATTCCATTCAGACTGAAGATTCAGACCAATATCCAGTGGAATTTTTAAATTCACTCACACCAATGGGAATGCCTTATCATCGCCTCAAATTACAAATCGGTACCATTGTCATGCTTTTGCGCACCTTTAACAGCATAAAAGGTCTTTGCAATGGGAATCGCTTCATTGTCATCACTTTGTTTGACAATCTCATTCAAGCAAAAGTCAGTACTGGGTCTGCAGAAGGAAATGTGGTGTTTATTCCAAAGATTTATTTATCTCCATCAGAGACTGCCTTACCTTTCAAGTTAAGACGTCGACAATTTCCCATGAAGTCTACTTTTGCCATGACCATCAACAAATCCCAAGGCCAAACACTGGAGAAAGTAGGGATTTTTTTGTCACAAACAGTTTTTGGACATGGACAGTTATATGTGGATTTTTCACGAGTGAAAACACGATGCAATGTTAAGGTGAAAGTGCTGGATACACCCATTGAAGTCAAATTGCTGCCCAGTAGTGAAATACTCTTTACTCAAAATAATCTCTCTAATATTTTATTTTAAATTCTTTAGATACATATTAGATTTAGATATAGTTACTTTCTAATTAAACATAAATATTACAATCAATTAGTTTAGACATAGATGTATAAGAATAGAAAAAAAAATAATACCAAAAAAAATTTTAGTTATAGAAAAAGATATTATAATTAGTTATTAGATATAAAATAGTTATTTAAGAAATATAGTCGTTACTGTTCAATTTTACTAAAAATATAGTGTATAAAAATATTTTACTTAAAATTCTTTAGATACATGTTACATTTAGATACATAGTTATTTTTAGATTAGACACAAATATTACTATATTAATTTGTTTAGCAATAGATGTATATCAATATAAATAAATCAAAATACCTAAAAACTTAGTTTAGTTATAGATAAAGACATTATAATTACTTATTAGATATAAACGTTATTTCAGATATATAGTCGTTATTTTCACTTTTCTCTAAAAATATAGTGTGTAAAAATATTTTACTTTCATTCTTTAGATACATATTACATTTAGATACATAGTTACTTTCTAATTAAACACAAATATTACAATAAATTAATTTAGCTATAGATGTATAGGAATACAAATATACAAAAATACCAAAAATATTTGTTTTGTTATAAAGACATTATAATTAGTTTTTAGATATAAAATAGTTATTTAAAATATATAGTAATTACTTTTTTAGCTTAGAAAATTTCTTTTTAATTTTCATTGTATATGTATGTAAACACACATTTTTTTTGTATATTGTAGATGTGTATCATCTAAATGCTTGCATTTAGTGATAAGAACCTGAAGCTTCAGCAGGATAGCTGCTGCGAGATTTCATTTTCTTTTTACACAGGGTGAGGTTTTTGTGAACAGCTAAGGCTGCCTTCAGACTTGCAGATGCATCTGCAGCATTTTAAAGATGCATCTGCATGCAAACGGCAGCTCCTATCTTTACAATGGGACTTTTGGTCTCTGCAGATGCTTGCAGACAGCCGTGCGCACCCATTTACTCCGATATGTGATCTCTGCACAGACGCATGCCTGCATACAAATCACACAATCCCGCCTGCACCAGGGATGCAACATGTCACGTCCCTGGTGTGGAGGAGAGTCTGTGATCTGTACAAAAGCATCTGCCTGCGCATAGATCACATATAGGAGTGAATGGCTGCGCACGGCTGTCTGCAAGAATCTGCAGACACCGTGTGTTCCATTATAAAGATAGGGACTGCCGTCTGCATGCACATGCTTGCAGATGCATCTGCAAAACGCTGCAGATACATCTGCAAGTCTGAAGGCAGCCTAAGAGATGGGTGGGACGGCTGTTCACACACATCTCTATCTTGAAGTGTGTTCTGTACATATAAATACATATATTCACATAGGTACATATTTAGACACATAGGTACATATTTAGACACATAGGTACATATTTAGACACGTAGGGAAAGAATAGACATTTTGATTTTAAATCTGAATTATTCTGCTATTTGTTGAATTTTTAGTTGGAAAAAAACAATTTTGCCACTTGCTGCCTAATGGTGACCTACAGTACTCTTAATGTAAGTTGCATGAAATGTTTATGGAATTTGTCGTTTACTTGCGGTAGTTGCGGCACATGTGCTTTCGACAGTTTCAATCGCTAAAATAAGTTAGCTCTCATTTTTAGTGGTTGCATTTTGTCAACCTGTTAAAGCTCTGCTTGCCGTATTTACTGCAAGCTAAGTGCAAGTTCCATATTTATTACATGTTACTTGCTGAAAGTTAGCTGTAGATAGTCCCTTTTGTGCCAAGTTCAGAAATTGTATTTGGTTATTCAATACTTTCTGCAAATAGCCAAAAAATATATGCTTTAAAAGGAGTATAACTAATAATTATTAGGGATAGAGTAGAGTAGGTCCCACCAGCTGTAAGGCTACCTTCCCGTGGTTGGTGGGGAAACATGTACTGGCTCAATCATAGATTATTAATATTCATATATAAATTGAATATACGTAATCTGTACAAAACATCAGTGCCAGTATCTGTACGAAACGCCTTGCCTTAGAATCATGACATGTACTACACTGACATATACCATACAAACATTGGTAGTTGATATATAGATATCATGTCTTATGTGCATTATTGTCAAATTTGAATGAATAATGTATATATGCATGGTACACTCCCGATTCTTTAACATTGGGCCGCCATCTATCATGGAATAATAGGATTATTACTTAAAACTCTAATTTAATAAACTATACACCGATTCTAGAATCCCGATGCAATCGCATCGGGCTCACAGCTAGTGTTAAATAATTGTCGTTCACTGACCATTATGTCCCATGAGAAATATACAGATTGATTGTCTAGAATAATGTTTGTAAGTAAACTTCTCGAGATTACAGAGTCTGGCCAATTCGGTTTGATCGACAAGGCAAACTTATAAACATTAACCGGTTTTAGTCTTCCATTGTCTAAGCCTTATAAAAGTCGCTGGAATCATGATACAGACAGAAGCTTTCTTGTGGAGTCTTCCCAGGAGTTTCTCTGTCAATTAGATAGATGATGTTTATAACTCCTTGATGTAAGAAGTCATTTTGTGTACCTGTATTCGCTTGACGTCCGAATAGTGTTGTGTTTTCCCACTGAGCTCTCCTGTCTTCATCGTGCTTCTCTGATTGATGTTCCAAGACAAGATGATGTGTTATAACTCTGTGGTGTTGTGATGTAATTAAATGCATAACCTTTATGTGTTGATTATACAAATAGTGTATGCAATATCATACTATTTTTGTAATTTTGTATTGTACATTAGCCTTTTTAATAAAATTACTTGATTACCTTCTTTAAAGCTGTATCAAAACTATTGGCAAAACAACCCCATCACATAATATTATGAGAGTTGCTCAAGGTGCTGTAGGAATTCCCCAATTCTTGTCCAAAAGAGATGTTTTCTGTAATTTTTTTTTCGATTGATAATGCAGATGAGGTAGTTTTCTATACTAACTTAGAAGGAAAACATATCGTTTCAGTAAGAAAAAAAATGGAAAAATATAACAAAAGATGAATTATATGGTTATATTGCCCTTACTCTTCTGGCAGGGTGTACAAAATCGTATGATGTTCCAATCAGAGAATTCTTTCTCAATCCTTTTTCAGATCCACACTACAAAGCTACAATGTCAGTCAATAGATTTGAGAATATTCGGAGAAGCCTTTGTTTTGATAAGAGAACTTGTCCTGTGAGGTTGGAAACAGATAAATTAGCCCCTACTAGCTACATCTGGAATCTTTTCATCAAAAACTGTACAAAGTTTTACCATTCTAATGACAATGTGTCAGTGGATGAGCAACTTCTTGCCTTTAGGGGACGGTGCAAATTCATTCAGTATATGCCCAGTTAACCTGCCAAGTATGGCATAAAAATTTTCTGGATGTGTGATTCTACAAGCTATTATGGCATGAATGGTTTAATTTACTGTGGCAAAGAAGCTAAAGCTCCAGTCCAGAAAGACCTATGTTCTGATTTAGTAAAAACACTTGTAGTACCAATTTTCAATTCTGAAAAAAATATAACAATGGACAACTACTTTACCAGTGTGGAACTGGGCAAATTTTTGCTTCAGAAAAAAACTAATGCTTGTTGGTACTATGAGGCCAAACCGCCACAAAATTCCTCCAATCATAAAGCACAATCCCAAGCGACCACTATATGAGAGTGTCTTTGGTTTCTGCAATCAAGCGACAATGGTATCTTATAAAGCAACAAAGAAAAATCTGTGAAATTACTGAGTACAATGCATCATGATGGAAGTATTGACACCAATGACAGGAAACAGAAACCTGAAATCATACTGCATTATAATAAAACAAAAGGAGGTGTGGACAAGATGGATGAAATGATTGGAGAGCATTCGTGCAAGAGGCAGACAAAATGTTAACTTGTAGTCATTTTTTTTATAATATCCTTGATGTGTCAGCCCTCAATAGCTGTATTGTTTATAGTGAAACTCATCCAGAATTCCATGCGAACAGGAAGGACAAGAGACGTCTATTATTCTTGACGGAACTTTGCTATGAACTTTTGATGCCTACCATGATGGAGCGAAGCAACACAAAATGCTTGTCAAGGCAAATTACGGAAGCTATGATCCGATGTGGTATACATTTTCAGGAACATCCAGAGCCAAGAGAATAAAAAAGAAAGCGCTGTTATATTTGTCCAGCAAAGAAGGAAAGGACTACTTGTGGACAAAATGTCTGCAAAGAACATTCTTCCGAAAAAATATGTGAAAATTGTTGGGGTAATCATTAAAGTTGAAAAGGAAAGTTTTTGAAAAGAAATATTCCTGCACTATGTTTACTACAACTTTTATATAAAAACCTTTTAGACAAAAAAATCATTATACAGTTGTGGCCAAAAGTATTGACACCCCTGCAATTCTGTCAGATAATACTCAGTTTCTTCCTGAAAATGATTGCAATCACAAATTCTTTGGAATTATTATCTTCATTTAATTTGTCTTCAATGAAAAAAACACAAAAAGAATTGTCCTAAAGCCAAATTGGATATAATTCCACATAAAACAGAAAAAAAGGAAGCATTAAAAGAAAAGAACACGGTCCCTTCAGTCAAACATGGTGGAGGTTCCCTGATGTTTTGGGGTTGCTTTTAATGCCTCTGACACTGGACTGCTTGACCGTGTGCATGGCATTATGAAGTCTGAAGACTACCAACAAATTTTGCAGCATAATGTAGGGCCCAGTGTGAGAAAGCTGGGTCTTCCTCAGAGGTTATGGGTCTTCCAGCAGGACAATGACCCAAAACACACTTCAAAAAGCACTAGAAAATGGTTTGAGAGAAAGCACTGGAGAATTCTAAGGTGGCCAGCAATGAGTCCAGACCTGAATCCCATAGAACACCTGTGGAGAGATCTAAAAATGGCAGTTTGGAGAAGGCAACCTTCAAATATCAGGGACCTGGAGCAGTTTGCCAAAGAAGAATGGTCTAAAATTCCAGCAGAGCATTGTAAGAAACTCATTGATGATTACCGGAAGTGGTTGATCGCAGTTATTTTGGCTAAAGGTTGTGCAACCAAGTATTATCTTGGGTTTATACATCCCGATATCGGCGTCCAACTCCGACCAAAAGTCACGTGGTTTGTGCGTTGGCCCCGATATCGTTCGTGCGTTGTATGGTTTAAATGTCCAATACGATGCACAAACGATGTCAAACCGATATCTGGGATCAAATGAGCGTGCTCTCCAACGGCCCGATATTGGATGGAGGTTGGAGCCGGATCGGGCTGTGTAAATGCCCAACTACAATGTGCAGTACAACGTCTCCTATTCTCTCCCATGTTAAATGGTCGTTCCTGGGTCGGCCGTACAAGGGGGGTGTAGAAATCGTAGGGACATTGAATGCCGATATCGCGCTGTGTAAATCTCCGATGCGATCTTTGAAATCTGGGCAGAAAAAGCGCGCTCCCTCGCTGTTGGATCCAATATCGGACCGACGTTGGAGCGTGTAAAGTGGCCATCAGGCTGAGGGTGCCAATACTTTTGTCTGGCCCATTTTTGGAGTTTTGTGTGAAATGATCAATGTTTTGCTTTTTGCTTCTTGCTTCATTAATACCAAAGAATTTGTGATTGCAATCATTTCCAGGAAGAAACTCACAGAATTGCAGGGGTGTGAATACTTTTGGCCACAACTATATATATATATATATATATATATATATATATATATATATATATATATATAAAGAATTGTATAGAATGCATATATTGGGCATTTTAAGCCGGTGTAATTACTTTTTTTGTTTTATGCACATAACTATAATGTTTTGAAATATTCAAATCTCAAATGAACTTTGAAAAGTATTTCTATTTGAGTTACTCCATGTTTGCACACAGGCCTAAAAGGCCCCAGGTATTTGAAAGTGTAGATTTCTATGGTTGCGCCGCCTAGGGTCAGGCTAGTACCATTGTTTGGCCACTCAGCTCTGCTAGTTTTGCATCCATTGTTTTTTGTACCGACAACTACAGAGTTGCCAATTACTTACCCTCCAAAGTGAGTGGTAAAAGGTCTGCTGATGGTGGAAAGGGGAGTTATTACCAATCTGCAACCCCTGTTGGTGGAGACAATGAGGCAGATGATGAAGAGACTCAGATGCCTCATTGTACTGACAACATGTCTTTGCGCTCAGGGCTGGAAAAGGTTGGCTCTGAGGATGATGAGTGTGAGAACACACAGGGTGATGATGAAGTTGGAGATCCCACTTACTGTCAACACACAGGCAGGCAGTTGATGAGCTCATCGGAGAAGGTGGCGGAGGATGCTAGTGACGAGGTTAGGTTGTGGCTTCCTGGAAGCACGTCAACAACTGCGTCCTCAGCCACAACTCTGCCTCTGTGCAGAAGGTGGTGGCTCTGCAGGTCGCATGGGCGCTAAGCCTTGCCTAGCCTAGGCCTTTTTTTCAGATCGCAAAGGATGACAAAACTCATGTTACCTGTCAAATTTTTAAACAAAAACTGAGTAGAGGTAAAAAAATCTATAGTTTGAGTACTTCATACATGAACCCTCACATGGACATGAAGCATAAGTCACAGTGGGAATCTCACTGTGCTACAATGCAGCCTAGCGGTCTGGCCAAACACTGTCTGCCCCATCAAGTGCATCTGCGGCCTCTTCATCCTCTGTGACTGTGGAGACAGCTGTCAGACAGGCTTTTGGACGCAGAACTTCTACCTATTTACCCGAAAAAGCCAATGTGATTGATAGGTTGTCAGCTGTTTTGGAAGTGGAAACACCTGCTGGTGTTGAGCGCTGTCAGACATCGATAACACCACCTTTTCATGAATGCGACGTAATAAGTCTGCCTGCACCTCCCTCACAGACCAGCAGTTTGTCGAGGACACTCTACTCAAACCTGTCTCAGCACAGGAGCCAGCCCTCGGTTGCTCAGGATATGGACAAGTAAAAGACCATTTCCTCCTACCCATGCCAAAGCTAAGAGATTGAATTTCACCATCTGCAAGCTGTTGGCTATGGAGATGCTGCCTTTCCGTCTGGTGGAAACAGCGGATTTTCGAGACCTTATGGCCATCGCAGACAGCGGTGTACCTAGGTTCGACGGCGCCCGGGGCAACGATCTATTATGCCCCCCCCCCCAAAGCAAGTGAGGACCGGGGGGGGGGTGCTGTCAGTTTTCAGCCCCGCCGCCCCTGCTGCACCCGTGGTTGAGGACCGGGCTGGATTACCTAACAATTACGGGATGCTGCTGGAGTACAAAGATGGCCGCCGAGGCATGTCCGGTGACGTCACAAAGGGCGGTACCATTGCTCCCGGCCAGCAGGGGGTATTATAGATAGGAGCTCAGTGTGTGGCGGGTGCAGACTCCTCCGGAAGTGCCTCTGGAAGTGGCCGATCACTCGGGCCCCACATATAATCTGTGCATATCACACACTGTGATATACACACCGAGCGGGGGGGGAGGGACGGAAGGGACAGGGGTGCCGCCGGCGCCCCCTGCTGAGTTGCGCCCGGGGCAAAAGGTCCGGCTGCACCCCCCTAGATACGCCCCTGATCACAGTGTCCTAGTACCAGATGCCCAGTCGCCACTACTTCTCAAAGAAAGCTGTGCCTGAGCTACACCAGCTTGTCGCACACAACATCATGGCTTCCTTGAGAGACTCTGTGTGTGACAGGGTGCATTTCACCACTGACACTTGGACGAGTAAGCATGGACAGGGGCGTTACATGTCGCTAACTGGGCACTGGGTAACTATGGTGACAGCAGGAGAAGAGGCTGCTCTACAAGTCTTTTCATCCCCATGGGTTGCGTGTCAAGCCTCAGTATCTATATGTTCCTCCACTGCTTCTGCCTTCTCCACCTCTTCTAGGTCCTCCACCTGCACCCTAAGCCTGTCTGGTAAGGTGTACTGCGTTCAAACTGCTCAGACGGAATCCAGCACACCTTCTTACTGTGTTGGCAGCAGGGCTCAACGCCATCAGGTGGTGTTTACATTAAAATGTTTGGGAAATGTGAGTCACATAGCTGAGGAGTTGTGGTCAGCTCTGGAGACAGAGTTTAATGAATAGTTGTCTCCACTGAAACTGCAGCCAAGGAAGGCCGTGTGCGACAATGCTGCAAACCTGGGCACGGCCCTTCGCCGGGGCAAGGTGACACACGTGCCTTGTATGGCACACGTCTTGAAACTAGTGGTCCAGCAGTTTCTAGCTCACTATCCCGGCCTAGATGCGCTTTTGCACAGGGCACCGTCGCTGTGTGCTCACTTCCACCGTTCGCATCCCGCAGCTCAACGACTTGCATCTCTACAGAAGTTGTTTGGCCTGCCAGTTCTCCGACTGAAATGCGATGTGCCGACACGATGGAATTCCACTCTGCACATGTTGCAGCGCCTGTGGCAGCGGCGAAGAGCCCTGGTGCAGTATGTTATGACAAATAGCCTGTGCCAACACGATCCAGAGGTGGGGCAAATCATGCTACTGGAGTGGTCTCAGATCAAGGACCTCTGCACCTTTCTGCAGAGTTTTGAAATGGCTACTAAGATGTTTAGCTCTGACGATGCCATTATCAGCATGACAATTCCGGTCATCTACATGCTGGAGCATACTTTAACTGGTATTCGCAGTCAGGTGGTGGGCCAAGAGGAAGGGGAGGAAGTACAGAAGGAGGCGTATGCGGAAGGGATAACAAGATCTCAAAGGTCCAGATGGCCGGCAGCACCAAGGCGGCTGGCAAGGGAGGGTGGGCAAGAGAGATTAACGAGGGCGCATGGTAGCAGCCAAACTGTTGATGAAGGTGCAGGAAGAAATGGAGTACGAAGAGGAGATGGGCATGGAAGACTCAGCAGATGAGGGAGATCTGGATCACATTTATGTTGTGCGAGGTTGGGGGTAGTGATGGGCAACCACCTCAATGTTCGAATTCTGTTCGATTCGTCAAATTACTGATTTGTTCGTCGAATGTTCGTCGAACACTGCAAACCCCATTGAAATCAAAGGAGCTTTGACTTTATGTGGCCCTCTAGACCCAAACAGGTCTCTGACCTACCTGTACATTATTTCCTGTAGTACTCCACGAGACTGATGGTGGTCCCACCGATGTGTGGCAGGGTATATCATTGATGGGAACGCTTGCAGGAGCTTTGAATTTTTGTGGCCCTCTAGGCACAAACAGGTCTCTCACCTACCTCTCCATTTATTCATGTAGTACTCCACAAAACTAATGGTGGTCACAACTGTGTGTAGTGGGTCATATCATTAATGGGAATGCTTGCATGAGCTTTGAATTTATCTGGCCCACTAAACACAAGCAGGTCACTTACCTACCTCTCTTATTTCCTGTAGTAATCCATGAAACTGATAGTGGTCCCACCTGTGCATGAGGGGGTATATCATTGATGGGAGTGCTTACATGAGCTTTGAGTTTATCCGGCCTACTAGGCCTAAACAGGTCTCTGACCTACCTGTTATTTTCAGTAGTAATCCACAAACCTGATAGTGGTCCCACCTGTGTGTGGCGGGGCATAACTTTGATGGGAACGCTTGCATGAGCTTTGAGTTTATCTGGCCTACTAGGCCCAAACAGGTCTCTGACCTACCTCTCTCTTCTTTCCTGTAGTAATCCACGAAACTGATAGTGGTCCCACCTGTGTGTGGCGGCGCATAACTTTGATGGGAGTGCTTGCATGAGCTTTGAGCTTATCCAGCCTACTAGGTCCAAACAGGTCTCTGACCTCCCTATTATTTCCTGTAATATTCCATGAAACTGATGGTGGTCCCACCTGTGTGTGGCGGCGCATAACTTTGATGGGAGTGCTTACACAAGCTTCGAGGGGATCCGGCCCACTGGGCCTATTCAGGTCACTGACCTACCTCTCTAGTTTTTCCTGTAATATTCCACAAAACTTATAGCTGCTGAGCAATGTTTAACCTTGAAATGCCAGGCCAGGTCCTGTTCCAGACCCTGTGCCATGCATGCAGGCTGGGCCATTCAGCAATTTTTGGTCTGGGACAATTGATGCCATTTTGCTCTAGGTGTGACCCTTCGAAAAGAGTGAGGATCCTTGTTGGAGTCTCCTTGCTACGTTTTACATGATTTAAGAAGGATGTGACATGTGTCTCATCCTCCTTTTACTCTTCTACCTCTTTTTACTTAATGTAGAAAACTAATGTCACTTTGCCTCTAACTATTTATACTGTGTTTGGATTGCTGTCACTTTTTCTGGTGTTTGTTGTTCATTCTGAGTAGTTTGGCAGCTTTTGGAAACCTTTGAAGGTGTTTTCTATGTGTTTGCTGTGGCCTGCCATTGATTTCATTGGGGTTTGCGGTGTTCGACGAACAATCGACGAACAAATCCCTAATTCAACAAATCGAACTGAATTCGAACATTGAGGTGGTGGCTCATCATTAGTCAGGACCAGATCAATTCTGGCAAAGGAGTTGAATCTACTTGAGAAATGGGAGTACTCAGTAGAGGATGAGTTTAAACACCTAAATGTGTCGTAGAGTTCTTCCTTGGTTAACCATGGGTCTAAGTTTTGTAAAAAAGGCTCTGCATTTTGTGGAGGAGTCTAGGAGTCTAGGTTGCCATATTGAAATTGCCAAATATAATCAGGTCACCTTTTTTATGGAGATTGGTCAGGTTGATGACTTTATTTAAGGTTATTTGACCTTTATTAGGTGCGTAGATATTTACTAGGGTGGTTAAATTGTTGTTAAGGTAAGGTATCTACCTTCGTTGTCACATTTAACAACATTTCTTCAAAGGTGACAGAATTTTTAATTAAAATGGCAACTCCCCATTTCTTCTTATAATTGGAGGAATATTAGACATTAGAAAAAAATTTGTGGTCAAATTTGGGGGGATTAATGCAGGATAAGTTTGTCTCCTGAAGACCCACAATCTCAGTTTTAGAACTATTTCCAGGCTAAGAACCTTCTTTGAGGGGAATTAAGGCCATTAACGTTCATAGAAAGGAATTTAAGGGACATAAAAGTTTCGGGAAAGGATTAGTTCATGGTTTGTGATTATTCTAGTAAGGGAATTCAGGGTGGGTAAAAGTGGTATGAGAACACTGAGGTAAAACTGGATTAAACGAGACTAGGTCCTACCTACCAAGAGCCTACCAAAGTTAACTAGGGTCTAGAAGTTGAAATTACCTAGTATAACCAAAAACACTGCTAAATGCTATCTAAAACTATCTAATTGCTCTTTGCCAAGGACTCCTAAACTTAACTACTAATATTAAGATAACCTACCTAGACCTACTAGGAACTAACTACTAACTCAACTAATATCAACTAACTGCTCCCTGAGGGAGGAACTACTAATGTAGAAGAACTAGTACCTCCTACTGGGGCTAATGTTATGGCCTATCTGACTGACAGCCTATATATTACGTACGTTTACAACAAGGAATGTCATTTAGAATTAAAGAGAGAATCAAAAAATTCACCTAAAGTCAAGAAATTATGATGTTCTCTAAGCGTTTTAAGACCATCTTCTACGTTTATAATAGAGACTAGATGGTGGCCCGATTCTAAAGCATTGGGTAGTCTAGAATACGTATATAGTTTATTTATGAAGATTTAACAATAATGCAAGTCATACACAATATCTATCTATCACCTACCTATGCATCTATCGTCTATGTATTTTTTGGATATTTTATCTTCATAAACTAACGTTCTTGGTACACATATTGGCCAATACCTGTTTGCCCATCAACCAGCTTCAAAGTGATTTTAGATCTGATGGGTCCCTGTTCTACCTTGTCACTCTTTCCTTTGGCTCAGCTAAGCCTCCATTTTTACTAATTCTCAGAGAGAGGACTCACTTAAATCAAAGAACTTTTCTCCAAAAAAATCAATTTTTGGATTTTTTGGAACAATCTTATCTTTAAAAAAACAAAAGTTCATAGTACACATATTGACCGATACTTGTTTGCACATCAACCAGCGTCAAGGTGACCTTAGGATCTGATGGGTCCCTATTCTACCTTATCACTATTTCCTTACGCTCAGCTAAGCCTCCATTTTTAGTATCACTATCTATTAATCTATCCATCTATCTATTTATCTATCAAACTATCTATCTATCTATCTATACAGACCACACCTTGCGATGGAGATGTGGTGAACAGCCATCCCACCCATCTCTTTAGCTGTTCAAAAAACCCAGCCCTATTAAAGATAAATTAAAGTTCTCAGTATCTACAATACTGGGACATTACATGACATCTGGATTCATATCACCAAATTTAACATTTTAATGATACACATCTCCCATCTAATACTTACATGTGTGATCACCTTAGTATATAAAATATCTAAGGCTAGGGTCACAATTAAATCTGGAATTGCGTTCACCGCATCCAGATCCGGATGCGGTGAACGCAATTGTCTTCTAACATTTGCTTCATTTTTGTCATTTCTTTTTTCTAAGTCGAAAAACTGACAGAAAAACGGATTGGATGTAATAAACACCCTGTCCGTTTTTTTCTGGACCTCAAAACATTGCTCTGTCCGTTTTTGAGCCAAAAACGTTGCTAGCAACGTTTTTGGCATCAGTTAAAAAACGCATGTGTTTTTTTAACATGGGGCCCTATGGGAAACGCATGCGTTAACGCATGGCACATATAGGCACCTGCGTTAACGCATGCGTTAACGCATATGCGTTTTTAATGAAAAAAAGTGAAAAAATGACTAAGTCCAAAAACGTTCAGAGGTGCAGGAGGCTCAAAAAGAACCCAAAAAAAAAAACGGATTGGTCATGGAAATCACTTCCAAAAATGGACTTCTATGTGTGACCCCAGCCTAACTTGTTTATAGTCATGGCAAAAGCTGGTTTGACTGGAAATTGCCGACGTCGAAGCCTAAAGGGAAGACCTGTGTCTGAAGGACATAACTCTATGCGTGGAATGAACACGTTATCTCCTTTTGCTGATCCACTGATGACTCTTGCTTGAATAACATGGGAATGAAGTCCAGTAACAATAAGGCGAGTTCCATTACATAGACCACTGTTTGTATTGAGATTGCGAAGCAACATAACAATTGTTCCAACTTTAAGTTGTAGTCTGTGGGATGGCATTCCTGATGGTGTAACACTATTTAAAATTTCAACTGGATAATGCTCTTGTTCTTTTTCATTATCCAAATCCACTGAATCATCACTTGTGTACAGCTTATACTCTCCAGGCATTCTATCCATTACATAGGCATTTAGCAGAGGCACATCATCGTTCTTCAGACAGAGAATTGCATGGGTAGAGGCTCTGTCAACACTGCTTTGGTCATTCACATCAATCTCAATATGTTGTCCAAAAACATCAGTTAGGCTGGCTTCACATTTGCGTATGGGAAGGCAGCGTATTGCTGCGTTCCCATACGCAGTCAAACGCATGCACACTGCGTTCCTATGTTTAACATAGGAACGCATGGTGCCTGCGTTTGCTGCGTTCGGGTGCGGATGCGGACGATATCTGCTGCTTCCGGTGTCCAGCATCCGCACCCGGGACGCAGCATGTTGGTTTTTTTTGTGCGTTTGGGGAGCTTGGAAAATCAGCAAGCGTCCCCAAGCGCACAAAAAATGCATTGGCTTCAATGGGTCCGCAGTGTTCTGCGCTTGACAGCGCAGGAGAACGCTGCGGACCCATTGAAAAATCTCCTGGTGGCCGGCGGTGATGTCACAGGAGCTCACCGACGGCCACCGGGAGATCAGCTGGAGCCTCTGCTGTCCTCTGCCTCCCGGCCGCTGGTAATGTGCTAGCGATGTCGGCGGGGAGAACAGCTGATCTGGCAGCTGTTTGAATCTTCCCTCGCCGACATCTCCTCTCGGTGTCGGCGCGGGAAAATTCAAACAGCTGTCAAATCAGCTGTTCTCCCCGCCGACATGTCCCGGAGCTTACCGGCGGTCGGGAGGCGGAGATCTCAGGCGCTGATCTCCGCCCCCGGACACCGCTGATTGGCTGCCCGGGCTCCACAGTGATGTGTCCGCAGGCGGACATTCTCCGCTGCGGACACATCATTTTGGCCCTGCTTTACACTGCGTATGTGTCTGCATGCGATCAGCATGCAGACACATACGCAAATGTGAAGCCAGCCTTACAATGCAGGCAGTACACAACATGTCTTCTGGTATTTTAATAATATCTTCTCCAAGATTGTATTCGTTGGTAAGATCACCATTACCAAGCTTGAGAAGCCAATTGCTATACTCTGGGTCTGAAGATCGCATGTTGTTAGTTGGAGTTTAGTCAACTGTTGCCAAAGATCAGCCATTTTTAAGCTGGACTCAATGACATCTGTTCTTGTTCCATTTGTTATAACAGGAAGACATTGCCTAAATTTCCACCGATGACAAAAACTTTACCTCCAAATGGAATGTCATTCTTTTCTGCAACATTTGTAGTCATAACTTCACGCAGAAGTCTGTCAATTACAGTCAAAGCATATTTGGGTGCCATGGTACACTCATCAAGTATTAACAGATGTTCATTCCGTAACTGTTTGCCAGCAAATGTATCTTGTTTGATTCTGGAAACAGATACCATATATACTCGTGTATAAGCCGACCCGTGTATAAACCGACCCCCCTACTTTTGCCCCCAAAACCTGGGAAAATCTATTGACTCGTGTATAAGCCGAGGGTGGACCCCAGCACAGGTATACAGCCCCCAGCCGTGTGGTATATAGCAGCCCCAGAGGTATATACAGCAGCCCCAGTGGTAGTATACAGCAGCAGCCCCAGTGGTAGTATACATGCAGCCCCAGTAGTATATACAGCCCCAGTGGTATATACAGCCCCAGTGGTAGTATATGCAGCCCCAGTGGTATATACAGCCCAGTGGTATATGCAGCCCCAGTGGTAGTATATGCAGCCCCAGTGGTAGTATATGCAGCCCCAGTGGTATATACAGCCCCAGTGGTATATACAGCCCCAGTGGTAGTAAATGCAGCCCAGTGGTAGTATATACAGCTCCAGTGGTAGTATATGCAGCCCCAGTGGTATATACAGCCTCAGCGGTAGTATATGGAGCCCCAGTGGTAGTATATGCAGCCCCAGTGGTATATACAGCCCCAGTGGTAGTATATGCAGCCCCAGTGGTAGTATATACAGCCCCAGTGGTAGTATATGCAGCCCCAGTGGTAGTAAACAGCCCCCCTCCTTATTATGGGTCCCCCAGCAGAAATAAACAGCCCCCCCCTCCTTATCATGTCCCCCCCAGGCTGCGGCAGCTGTGAAAATAACAAACACTTTATACATCACCTTCCGGCGCAGCTCCTCCGGTCCTCCGCTCCTCCGCTCGCCGGCTTCTTCTTCTTTCTTGTGTCGGCTTCTGTGACCGCGCGCAGGACATGACGTCATCTCCTGCGCCCGGTCACATGACACCGGCACAAGAAGGAAGAAGCCGGGACTGGAGGAGCAGAGAAGCGGAGGAGCTGCGCCGGAAGGTGATGTATAAAGTGTTTGTTATTTTCACAGCTGTCGCAGCCTGGGGGGGACATGATAAGGAGGGGGGGCTGTTTATTTCTGCTGGGGGACCCATAATAAGGAGGGGGGGCTGTGTATTGCAATATGCACGGCATCCCCCCGCCGCTGATGGACGGGGGGATGCCGTGCATATTCATTGCACTAATGAGGCGGCCCCACATGACCGCCTGCGGTCACTGCGGCCCCCTCCTGCCTCCTCCAGCCACCGGTCACAGCCCCCCCACAGCATACCATATGACTCGTGTATAAGCCGAGGGGGGGACTTTTCAGCCCAATTTTTGGGTTGAAAAACTCGGCTTATACACGAGTATATACGGTATTTCATTGACAGGAACTGGTATCCCAAACAGGGAATGCATAGTACGACCTCCTTGTAACAGATTTGCTGCAATACCTGTTGTAGCTGACGGCAATACAACTTTTCCCAACCCTCTAACATGATGCATCAAAACTTCATATAAGTATGTTTTACCACTCCCTCCTGGACCATCAATGACAAAACATTTTGCCCTTCCATCTACTTGATTTTGTATGGCACTCAAAATTGTATCATATGCAACATGTTGTTGTTCATTTAAGGAATTGACTTTCTGTGCTTCCAACAATAATTCATAAGCTTCATCCATACTCTTGAAGTTGTAGAGCATGAGTAGCAGGCTTTGGCGAATTAAAGTCTGAAAATGTTTTTCCATGCAGTAATAACACATTTTGGACATCACGCATAGCATAAGATTGGCAATTTTGACAATATCCACTTTTTTTGTGAAGACGTAAGCAATAATCCTCAATTAGATGTTCCTCAATATTTGTCCAAAGTTGAGCGGGATTGGTAGGTGGTCCAAATACACATATGTATGCAAACAATTGGTGAAGTTGATAAGGCATTTGTAAGGAAATTGCATCTTCTAAAGTTAGGGTCCAAACACTTATCATCCAATAAAAGTCCTAAAGCCAAAGCTGCAGCTTTAAATGTATCGTGCACTACTCCATTAACCGTTTTCAGAAACTAATAACTCGTAGCTCCTTTCACATGCAGCAGTAACAGATGAAGGCAATATCTTTTTCTTGATCTTTCACACTAACAGTGTACATACGTCCAATAATTTTATTACCGTATATACTCGTGTATAAGCCGACCCGTGTATAAGCCGACCCCCCTACTTTTGCCCCAAAAATCTGGAAAAACCTATTGACTCGTGTATAAGCCGAGGGTGGACCTCAGCACAGGTATACAGCCCCCAGAAGTGTGGTATACAGGCCCCCCCAGTGGAATACAGGCCTCCCCAGTGGTAGTATACAGCAGCCCCAGTGGTAGTATATAGCATCCCCAGCAGCCCCAGTGGTAGTATACAGCAGCCCCAGTGGTAGTATATAGGAGCCCCAGCAGCCCCAGTGGTAGTATACAGCAGCCCCAGTGGTAGTATATAGCATCCCCAGCAGCCCCAGTGGTAGTATACAGCAGCCCCAGTGGTAGTATATAGGAGCCCCAGCAGCCCCAGTGGTAGTATACAGCAGCCCCAGTGGTAGTATATAGCATCCCCAGCAGCCCCAGTGGTAGTATACAGCAGCCCCAGTGGTAGTATATAGGAGCCCCAGCAGCCCCAGTGGTAGTATATAGGAGCCCCAGCAGCCCCAGTGGTAGTATACAGCAGCCCCAGTGGTAGTATATAGCATCCCCAGCAGCCCCAGTGGTAGTATACAGCAGCCCCAGTGGTAGTATATAGGAGCCCCAGCAGCCCCAGTGGTAGTATACAGCAGCCCCAGTGGTAGTATATAGGAGCCCCAGTGGTAGTATACAGGAGCCCCAGTAGTATACATGCAGCCCAGTAGTATATACAGCCCCAGTGGTAATATACAGGCAGCCCCAGTAGTATATACAGCCCCAGTGGTAGTATACAGGCAGCCCAAGTAGTATATACAGCCCCAGTGGTAGTATACAGGCAGCCCCAGTAGTATATTGCAACCCCAGTGGTGTATACAGCCCCAGTGGTAGTATATTGCAGCCCCAGTGGTGTATACAGCCCCAGTGGTAGTATATTGCAGCCCCAGTGGTGTATACAGCCCCAGTGGTAGTATATTGCAGCCCCAGTGGTGTATACAGCCCCAGTGGTAGTATATTGCAGCCCCAGTGGTGTATACAGCCCCAGTGGTAGTATATTGCAGCCCCAGTGGTGTATACAGCCCCAGTGGTAGTATATTGCAGCCCCAGTGGTGTATACAGCCCCAGTGGTAGTATATTGCAGCCCCAGCGGTAGTATACAGCAGCCCCCGTAATCCAAGGCCCCCCCAGCCTGACTCCGGTCACCTGTAAAGGAAAATATACTTATCAGTGTCCCGCTGCCGTCCGCGCCCTCATCTGCCGACATCGCGATCCTCCATCTTCATGCGTCTTCTTCCTGTTTCCTGTGTTCGGCGCCGGCATTGACGTCATTGCTGCGATGAACAGAGGAAACAGGAAGAAGACGCATGAAGATGGAGGATCGCATGTCGGCAGATGCGGGCGCGGACGGCAGCGGGACACTGATAAGTATATTTTCCTTTACAGGTGACCGGAGCATGAGGGGGGGGGCTCTGGATTACGGGGGCTGCTGGGGCTGCTCGGGGCTGCCGGTCCTGCCGTATGACTCGCGTATAAGCCGAGGGGGGTACTTTTCAGCCCAATTTTTGGGCTGAAAAACTCGGCTTATACGCGAGTATATACGGTAACTCCTCGTTGTCTTGGCTTCCAACCTTTATTCCAAATGTAATGCTCTGGAATCTCACGATACAAATACTGCCTTGCATTGTTGTCATGTTGGTTCAGCAAAAACCATTCCATTAATGTTGATGTTGAGCTTAAACTTTTTGACACATCTTCAACTGCAGAATTTTCATGAAAATAAACCTGATGTTGATTTGGTACATGGATAGCTAAACATATAATAGCATGGGACTGAGCATGCATAGGAGATGCAAATATCCTCAATGCAGCTTCTGGAGCACTCACATATCTTGAGTCACGAAAATTTGATGATTCATCATGACTCTCTGTTGTCTGCTGTATTTCAACATTAGCTCTGTCATGGCTCTTATAGATATACTTAGAAAGATATTTGACACTTTTTATTGACGCACAGATTTCAACATTGATGTGACAGTTGTAGCGTTTTGATAAATAAGGGTTGTATGGAACTATCCATGAGTTGTTTATAATTTTTTTCTTGTGCACAATGTTCTCAATGTGTGTTCGCCGATATGAAGGATACCCATCCAAATCTTTCACAGTGTGCTCTTGTAACTGTTTTGGAAATCCTTTAGTACACTTGCCATTTTCCATGCATGGACTTTTTGGATTTGCCTCACCACATGGACTATGAACCATATGATTGATGACAATATCATACACATACAGTTCAGGGAATTTTTCTTGGTCTGGAATTTCAGCCCACACTATATTGTCAATATCTTCCTCTGTCCGAAACTTAGACTCCACATCTAAGATAAGAAGTATATGTGCATGTGGGAGACCTCGTTTCTGAAACTCAATGACGTGTACCATTGCTACAACTGTCCCAAAAAGGCCATTTTTCAGATCTTTCAAAAGGCTGGTGAGTTTCAATCGAAATATGCGTGCCACTAAGTCTGGCCTGTGTTCCACTTGCTGCCAGGGCTCTAGATTTTCTGTAATTTCTGGCCATTTAGGATTACAGGTCATTGTAACAAAAATATCAGGTCTTTCATACTTTGTCACTATCGCCATTGCGTCTTGGTAACGTTGCTGCATGGTCCGGGGGCTACCTTCAAAGGATGATGGCAGAATAACTGTTTTCCCAATGGGAATTCCTTTTTCTGTGGATTTCTTTAGTAAATGTTCTTGAAGAACACAGTAATCCTCCACTTTCAGATGTTTTTGGTTCATACGTATAAAATTGAGGCGATTACCTTCAATTTTAACATATGCATCAACAAAGTAATGTTGAGTAAGTTTGCCACCGTTTAAAATAGGGTTAAACTCATGTCACACAGACAAAAGGAAACTGTAGTACTGTATTTGTGTAATTCGTCTTACAGTACCTTGCTGCTGAAGATTTTCATGCAACCCTTGATCACCTCTTGGAAAAAATAATGGATACAGAAGAGCATCAAGGTTGCTGTGCAAAATGCTGATGCACTGTGTTTTAGGAAGCAGAGGGTTGTTCAGATCTGACTTAAGATGGACTAATATCCCTTTGAAAAGGAGGCTCTCCATCATCATTTTGAAAAACAACGGCAACCTCACTTACACGTGGTTTATTATAACGTCGAGGATCTTGGGTACATTCTTGTTTAAGTGCCATAACAATAGAAGGCATTTCAGTCCCATTTTGTATAGTCCTCTGTTGCTCCTCAGCTTCAACATATTTAAGCATGTGATATGCGGCAGCAAATGGATGAATGTCTTGTAAATATACAGCAATGAGATTCATGAGTTCCGCATTACACTTTTCGTTTTCTTTCACATTCATCCTTTCTTCTGTAGCCTCATTTACATCAAGGATGTATTTTGTGCAAATTTTGGTGGTTCTCCTACTTCTGGGTACAAGTGTTCCAGTACGATGATAGATCTGGCCATCAATTTTGAAACAATGCGGTCCAAATCCAGGTGGTGGTGCAATGTTGGCACCAAATGAAGCAAACGTATGTGAACTGTTGATGCTTCTGATATTATCCATAAAATTTCTAATATGTTTATGCTGTCCTCTCATCAATTCCTCAAACAGATCAGAGTATTGAGATCTCGGTAAGGCCCACGTCACACACACAGATATTTGTGCAGATATTGCTCACAGATCTCTGGTTGCAGTGAAATTATGGACACATTAATCCATTTATATACAGCCACAAAATCAAAATGGAACAATGTGTCCATGATTTCACTGCAACCAGAGATCTGTGAACTATATCTGCACAAATATCTGTGTGTGTGACGTGGGCCTAACATTACTTTCCCTTTTTGGCAGCATTGACTAAACTGATTGTCAGATGGTTTTTCATCGATGAAATTCAAAGAGTTGCATTTTTTAGAGCAAACTGCATCAATTTTCCCACAGTAGTATTGAATAATTGTTGTTTCATTATTTGTAACATACCGTGCAAGTTGTTGAATATTCTGCTGGGCTTCCCATACTTTTCGTTTTGTATGAATGGTGCGAACATATTCTTTGTCTGCCTTAGCTGATGAAGATTAATTCAGCCAACATTCTCTATGACATACGGCATCTTGGGCTTGTCTGCCAGCAGTTTCTTGTGGTGTCTCCTGTTGCCGATAACATCTGTGATATTGTGCATCCTGGGCTTGACTCACGGCACTTTGTTCTGGTGTCTCTTGGTCTTGATATTGTTGTTGCCTTGCTGCTGCAGCTTTTCTTTCATCATCATTGGTGTATTTGCGCTTACGACCGACTAAACCCATTTAATAAACGTGAATTAAATAGTTCAGACTGTGACTGACAGACACTGTGAAGTTAATGTGACTGAAGGATGTCACACTATAACTGACAACCTTGTTAACAGAAGTGAAGTTCTTCACACTATCACTGACAGCCTTGTAGACAGGAGTGAACTGCGTCACACTATCCCTGATGAAGGTGCCAGGAGGGCGCCGAAACGCATAGGAGAATAAAGAAGGATTGCACTGAACATCGACTACTCGTTTTTCTTTGATGTGAGGCACCCTGGCAGCGCGGACTGTAGCACACCTTTCTTCCCCAGCATCTTGTTGCATCTCCACGTGAACGTGGCCGGTGGAAGTCCAGCAGCAGCCATCAGGACATTATTACAAGCTTTCAAGCCAGTTGTGGGTTACACAACTGGAGCAGGTGAGTGGATTGTATTTCTCACCGTTGCACAGACTAGTGTCTAGTGATAAGGGCACTATTGCGCCTTTGTCCCCCCCCCTCTTGTTTTTGATACACTATGAGTGACAGACTTTAAGACAGGAGTGAACTGTGTCACACTATGACTGAAAGCCTTGAAGACAGGAGTGAAGTTTGTCACGACAGCCTTATAGACTGGAGTGAAGTGAGTCACACTATGACTGACAGTCTTGTAGACAGGAGTGAAATTCGTCATACTATCACTGACAGCCTTGTAGATAGGAGTGAAGGACATCACACTGACTGACAGCCTTGTAGAAAGGAGCAAAGTTCTTCACACTATGACTGACAGCCTTGTAGACAGGACTGAAGGACGACACACTGACTGACAGAGCTTGTGGACAGGAGAAAAATTCATCACACTGTGATTGACAGCCTTGTAGACAGGAGTGAAGGACGTCACAGTGACTGACAGACCTACTGGATAGGAGTAAAGTTCATCACACTATGGCTGCCAGTCTTGTAGACAGGAGTGAAATTCGTCACACTATCACTGACAGCCTTGTAGATAGGAGTGAAGGACGTCACACTGACTGACAGCCTTGTAGAAAGGAGCAAAGTTCATCACACTATGACTGACAGCCTTGTAGACAGGACTGAAGGACGACACACTGACTGACAGAGCTTGTGGACAGGAGAAAAATTCATCACACTGTGATTGACAGCCTTGTAGACAGGAGTGAAGGACGTCACAGTGACTGACAGACCTACTGGATAGGAGTAAAGTTCATCACACTATGACTGACACCCTTGTAGACAGGAGTAAAGTTTGTCACACTGACTGACATACCTTGTAAACAGCAGTGAAGGATGTCACTCTGACTTACAGCCTTGTAGACAGCAGTGAAGGACGTTCCACTGACTGACAGCCTTGTAGACAGGAGTGAAGGACGTCACAGTGATTGACAGACCTAGTAGATAGGAGTAAAGTTCATCACACTATGACTGACAAACCTTGTAGACAGGAGTAAAGTTCGTCACACTGACTGACATACCTTGTAAACAGCAGTGAAGGACGTCACACTGACTGACAGCCTTGTAGACAGGAGTCAAGGACGTCCCACTGACTGACAGCCTTGTAGACAGGAGTCAAGTTCGTCACACTGACTGACAGCCTTGCAAACAGGAGTGAAGGACATCCCACTGACTGACAGCCTTGTAGACAGGAGTAAACTGTGTCACACTGACTGACAGACCTTGTAGACAGGAGTAAAGTTTGTCACAGTATGACTGACAGCCTTGAACACAGGAGTGAAGGATATCCCACTGACTGACATACCTTGTAGACAGGACTGAAGGACGTCACACTGACTGACAGCCTTGTAGACAGTAGTGAAGTTCGTCACAATGACTGACAGCCTTGTTGACAGGAGTGAAGGACGTCACACTGACTGACAGCCTTGTAGAAAGGAATGAAGTGACAGCCTTGTAGAAAGGAATGAAGTTTGTCACACTGACTGACAGCCTTGTAAACAGGAGTGAAGGACGTCCCACTGACTGACAGCCTTGTAGACAGCAGTAAACTGCGTCACACTGACTGACAGCCTTATAGACAGGAGTAAACTGTGTCACACTGACTGACAGATCTTGTATACAGGAGTACACAACATCACACTGACTGACAGACCTTGTATACAGCAGTAAACTGTGTCACACTGACTGACAGCCTTATAGACAGGAGTAAACTGTGTCACACTGACTGACAGACCTTATATACAGGAGTAAACTGTGTCACACTGACCGACAGACCTTGCATACAGGAGTAAACTGTGTCACACTGACTGACAGACCTTGTATACAGCACTAAACTGCGTCACACTGACTGACAGACTTATAGACAGGAGTAAACTTTGTCACACTGACTGACAGACATTGTAAACAGGAGTGAACTGTGTCACACTATGAGCGGCAGTTCAAATTGCGCGTAAGTATCACAATTTGAATACCGCGACGCTCATTGGTGGCCGTGGCTGTCGGCAACCAATAAGAGACTTGGCGTGCAGTTTGAATGCCGTGTCTCAGAGAAGTGGCATTCAAACCGCGTACCGCTTCTCTCATTGGTCACCGCGTTCAGCAGCGACCAATCAGAGGAGCGGCACATGCCAAGACGCATATTGTATTTAAAATATGGCGGCATGGCGAGCGCCGCTATTCTGATTGGTCGGCGCTGAACGCGGTTTGAATGTCGCTCCTCTGATTGGACGCCGTGTTCAGCGCGACCAATCAGAACAGCGGCGTGTCATGGCACCATATTTCAAATACAATGTGCAGCATGGTGTGTACCGCTCCTCTGATTAGTCGGCGCTGAACGCGACGACCAATGAGAGAAGCGGCGCGTGGTTTGAATGCTGCTCCTCTGATTGGTTGCCGCGCTCAGCGTTGACCAATCAGAGAAGCGGCTCGCACCATGGCGCCATATTGTATTTGAAATATGGCGCCATGGATCGCGCCGCTATTCTGATTGGTCAGCGCTGAACGCGTCGACCAATCAGAATAGCGGCACGCGCCATGGCGCCATACTTCAAATACACTGTACTCAGTATATTTGAAATATGGTACCATGGCGAGCGCCGCTCCTCTGATTGGCCGCCGCGTTCAGCGCTGACCAATCAGAAAAGCGGCGCATGCCATGGTGCCATATTTCAAATACAATGTACAGCATGGTGCGTGCCGCTACTCTGATTGGTTGGCGCTGAAGGCGGCGACCAATGAAAGAAGTGGCGCTCGGTTTGAATGCCACTCTTCTGATTGGTCGCCGCATTCAGCGCCGGCCAATCAGAATAGCGGCGCGTGCCATATTTCAAATACAATTCAAACCACGCGCCAAGCCACGCTACTTCTCTGATTGGTCGCCGTGGCCGCGGCGACCAATCAGAAGAGTACTGCGACTTTGCATGCGGTTTGAATGCCAGGAAGGGCACCACCGCTGCGAGCAGCCGGAAGATGACTGGCTAGCTTGCCGCTGCCCGGAGCTCAGCCATGGCTACTGCTACACAGAGGTCAGCGGCTCACCAGCCGGGAAATGACTCCCGGCTGGCGAGCCGCGGACCTCTGTGCCACAGGTAGCTGCGGCTGAGCTCCGGTCAGTGGCTCGCCAACTGGGAGCTGACCGGCTGGCTCGCGCACGCTGCGGCCACCGTCGGATGGACCTGCGTATACTGGCGACAGTGCGCTGCTTTTGCCGGGCTGCAAATTGGCGTGAAATTTGAACTTTGAATTTGTGCGCCTATTTGCATAGTCTGCACTCCGGCGGCCACCAATGAGCGGCCTCTGTCTGGCTCGCGATTTCCGTGACAGACAGAGAACATTATACGATTATATAGTAGATATTCTTTCCCTGGTGGTTAAATAAGACCCTTGTTGGAGAAAAGCCCATCTATAAATTATTTATTTTTGGCAAAGAATATCTGTTATTTTTCCTAGCGCCTTACGTTGGGTTAATGTCTCTCTAGAGAGATCCGTAAAGACCTTTATATTTATACGCCAAAACACTGTATACGTGTCAGCGTTTGTGTCTGACCGTTCCAGCTGCTGGGATTAAACCGGTCTAATCTGTAATCTCAGTGTGCAGCTAAAAACCAACTCTTGTCTGCATTTATTTACCATCGTAGTGCGGCAGGAGTGGCTTGTAGCTCCAAGTAGTATACGCCAAAACACTGTATACGCGTCAGCGTTTGTGTCTGACCGTTCCAGCTGCCGGGATTAAACCGCTCTAATCTGTAATCTCAGTGTGCAGCTAAAAAACATCTTTTGGATGCCTTCCTTTAGCTGTATACAGGCAGCACAATATTGAAAATGCGCAAGGCTGGTGGGAAGGGACAAGGAACTGGACGTGATGGTGGTGCAGGCAGAGGCCGAGGCCGTGTGCAAGCTCGAATTGCGCCACGACAAACACCCACATCATCTTCCTTCCTGTCTCAATTTCTAGGGGACCGCAGCAGTACACCACTATTACACCAAGACCAATATCAACAGGTTGTTAGTTGGATAGCGGATAATGCTTCCAGTCAGTTTGGCACCACCACAAATACCCTGTCTTCCACACCCTGATCCTCCTTCCTCCCACCATGCCGAGTGCCTGGCCCCAGACATAACTAATCCCACACTTGGACACTCTGAAGAGCTGTTCACTTATCCATTCTTAGATTCTGGCTTCTCGCTAGCTCCAGTTGAAGTGGGTCATGAGGAGATCGTATGTACCGATACACAAATATTTGAGCAGCCCCGGTCTCACAAAGGTAACGGTGGGAACGTGTCTCAACAAGAGATGGACGATGATGAGACACAATTGCCAGAAAGTCAGGAAGGGGACAAGGGTGCGGAAGTGGAAGACGACGTAGTGGATGATCCAGTAACTGACCCAACCTGGCAAGAGGACATGCAGAGTGAGGACAGCAGTGCACAGGGGGAGTTAGGCATAGCCAGGGCTTTTTTTGTACAGGTACGAGCCAGTACGCCGTACCGGAAAATCCAGGAAAACCCGGTGCGATCCGGTAGGGCGTACCGGAATATCTGCTGCCTGCCGCCGCCGCCGCCCCCCCATCTGTGCCCTGTAATTTTGGTCTCTCCTCTGTGGGAGAAATGTTCCTGCGCCGTGGAGCAAGCAGCAGCAGGACCTGGCTACTGTGTGTCTCCACCGTGGGCGTGGCCGGCAGCGCACTTCTGGCCGGCCAACACCGCTGATGGCAACAGTGTGGTTTCTGCCGGCCAGGGCAAGGACCTGCACTGTCTGCCGGCCAGCTGAGTGAGGAGTCAGAGAGCGGACTCCGGAGGAGCGGGCGGGAGCCGGCGGCATGGTGAACAGACGGCAGAGGAGATGAAGAGAGGACAGCAGAAGGTGTAGTGTGCTGTGCAGCCAGGTTGTGTGTGCAATGTATGTGTGCAGTGTGTGGCTTTGTGTGCAGTGTGTGTGCAATGTGTGTGCAATGTGTGTGGCTTTGTGTGTGAGTGTGTGGCTTTGTGTGCAGTGTGTGTGCAATGTGTGTGGCTGTGTGTGCAGAGACAGAGCAGCCGGGAGGATCACAGTGAGTGTAAAATAAATGTAATGTAAATAAAGATAAAGTTGGCTGCACTGTGCTTGTGATGGGGGCCTCCAGCCTCTGTCCTCCTGCCCTCACCCCTCCAGCCTCCGTCCTCCTGCCCTCACCCCTCCAGCCTCCATACTCCTGCCCTCACCCCCTCCAGCCTCCTCCTCCTTCCCTCACCCCTCCAGCCTCCGTCCTCCTGCCCTCACCCCTCCAGCCTCCGTCCTCCTGCCCTCACCCCTCCAGCCTCCGTCCTTCTACCCTCACCCCTCCAGCCTCCATCCTCCTGCCCTCACCCCTCCAGCCTCCGTCCTCCTGCCCTCACCCCTCCAGCCTCTGTCCTCTTGCCCTCACCCCACCAGCCTCCGTCCTCCTCCTGCTCCCTCACCCCTCCAGCCTCTGTTCTCCTGCCCTCACCCCTCCAGCCTCCATCCTCCTGTCCTCACCCCTCCAGCCTCCGTCCTCCTGCCCTCACCCCTCCAGCCCTGTCCTCCTGCCCTCACCCCTCCAGCCTCCATCCTCCTGCCCTCACCCCTCCAGCCTCCGTCCTCCTACCCTCACCCTCCAGCCGCATCCTCCTGCCCTCACCCCTCCAGCCTCCGTCCTCCTGCCCTCACCCCTCCAGCCTCTGTCCTCCTGCCCTCACCCCACTAGCCTCCGTCCTCCTGCCCTCACCCCTCCAGCCTCTGTCCTCCTGCCCTCACCCCACCAGCCTCTGCCTCCTGCCCTCACCCCACCAGCCTCTGTCCTCCTGCCCTCACCCCCAGCCTCTGTCCACTGCCCTCACCCCTCCACCTCCGCCTCCTGCGCCACTCCCCCAGCATTCATCCTGGTCTAACCGCCTGCCCACCATATACTGTGCTGTTAACCACTGAGCCATCATATTTTGCTAACCACAGAGACATCGCGCAGTGCTAACCACTAAGCCACCATACACAGTGCTGACCACTGAGCCACCATATACAGTGCTAACCACTGAGCCACCATACAGTGCTAACCACTGAGCCACCCTACAGTGCTAACCACTGAGCCACCATACAGTGCTAACCAGTGAGCCACCATACAGTGCTAACTACTGAGCCACCATACAGTGCTAACCAACCACTGAGCCACCATACAGTGCTAACCAACCTTCTGAGCCACCCTACAGTGCTAACCACTGAGCCACCCTACAGTGCTAACCACTGAGCCAGCCTACAGTGCTAACCACTGAGCCACCCTACAGTGCTAACCACTGAGCCACCCTACAGTGCTGACCACTGAGCCACCATACACAGTGTTGACCACTGAGCCACCATATACAGTGCTAACCACTGAGCCACCATATACAGTGCTAACCACTGAGCAACCATATACAGTGCTAACCACTGAGCCACCATATACAGTGCTAACCACTGAGCCACCATATACAGTGCTAACCACTGAGCCACCCTACAGTGCTAACCACTGAGCCACCGTACAGTGCTAACCACTGAGCCACCATATACAGTGCTGACCACTGAGCCACCATATACAGTGCTAACCACTGAGCCACCGTACTGTGAGTGTATGCCCCTGTGAGTGTATGCCCCTGTGAGTTTGTGCCTCCCCCCTGAAAATAAGACCGGGTGCAACGTTCGTAGAAAATATATTACTATATTAAATATATTAATCTCGCCCCCAGGCCCCGCCCCCAGCCCCAGCTTCTTCCCCCCCCCCCCCTCCCCCGCTCCGAGAGGCATACCAGGAAATATTTTTTTACAAAAAAAGCACTGGGCGTAGCATCACAACAGGCCAGAAGAAGCAGGGTGGTGGCCGCAGACAGAAGGCAGGCAACCATTCCCAGGAACAACAACACGACAGAAGTTGCCAGTATAACTGTTAGGTCTTCCCGAGTCTGGCTGTTTTTTAAGGTGTCTGCAGATAATTCCAAAAAGGCCATTTGCAACACCTGCCATGCCAGCATCAGCAGGGGTAGCAAAACTAGCAGCTTGACCACCACCAGCATGATCAGGCACATGTCAGCAAAGCACCCGACTTTGTGGGATGTACACCAGAATCCAGGAGTAGTGTCTGCGGGTGCTTTTAATATGTTTTGTTTGGCTTTTTTATTGCCGTCAGATATTCTGTAAATAAAATTTCACCTGCATATTCAAATATTGTGGTTGTGCTTAGCCTTCCAGGGGTACACTTTCTTTCCTTTTGCCTGTGGGTGACATGCACTGTTGTGTGTGCAAGACAATCCTCTGTCCATACTGCATGCGAAGATGCCTCCTGTCCTTCACCTGTACTTGCACAAGCAGAAATAGCACCATCATCAACCACGTCCTTGTCCCAGTGCAGCGTTCAGTTATCAATACACCAATGTTTGGAACGCAGGTGCAAATACGATGCCAATGTCCCACATGCCACAGTTCTAAATGCACACATTTCGCGACTGCTTGCGCTGGAAATGTTGCCTTTTAGGCTAGTGGAGACGGAAGTATTCCGCAACCTGATGGCGGCGGTTGTCCCACGTTACTCGGTCCCCAGCCACCACTATTTCGGAATTCCACACTGCAGATGTTGGACAGGATTTGTGAGCAGAAGAGGGCAGTTGTTGAGTACCAGCATCAACTAGGCCATCGGTAATACGGTTCAAACTCCACACATAAGACCTCAAGAGTGGACATGGATGTCCGACATATGTACTGTCCTCCAAAACTTTGAGGACTCCACCAAGATGGTGAGCAGCGATGACGCCAGCATTAGCGTCACCATCCCGCTTCTCTGTCTTCTAAAACGCTCAAAATCAAAGACGATGCATTGCAGGCGGAGCACGATGAGTTGGAGCAAGAAACCGTACTGGATGATTACACACAGCCCAGCCTCATCTCATCCCAACTTACATTGGAGGACTATGACGAGGAGGAGGAGGATGAAGAAATAGAGCTACTTTCATGCGGAATTGACGGTAATACATACACAACCGTCAGACTGTCGGTTCAGCATGGATGGCCAGAGGACAGAGGAGAGGAGGATGATGAGGCCAGCATGGCCAGTCATGCTGTTGGTGAGGACCAAGAAGTCTTGCCTGTTAACAGTCTGGCGCACATGGCTGACTTTATGTTACGCTGCCTGTCTTGTGACCCTCGCGTTATCAACATCTTGGCGGACACTCATTACTGGTTGGTGACACTTTTAGACCCACGCTACAAGGAGAACTTTATTTCTCTTTTTCCTGAGGCGGAGAGGTCTATAAAAATGCTGCAGTACCAGAAGGCCATAGTCGCGGAATTAGTCCAAAAATTCCCTTCTGAAAACGCTAGCGGCAGAGGTCACGATTCGGTGGACAACCAAGGCGTCCAGCCTAGAGAGGCACAAGTCCAACCCAGCAGAGGTAGGGGAACACTCTCAAAGATCTGGGACAGTTTTCTCAGGTAGTGTCACAAGGACTGCAAAGTTTGCGAAGATGCTGTGGGAGTACCTTGCCGATCGTACAAAAGTGCTCCTAGATTCCTCTGTGCCTTATAATTATTGGGTATCCAAGCTGGACACGTGGCAGGAATTGGCTCTCTACTCCTTGGAAGTCCTGGCCTGCTCTTCCACTAGTGCTTTGTCAAAGCGTGTTTTTAGTGCCGCAGGTGGAATCATTACAGATAAACGCACCCGCCTGTCAACTGAAAATGCTGACAGGCTTACTCTGATCAAGATGAACAAGGGTTGGATTGGGCCTGACTTCACCACACCACCACCAAATGATAGCGTAATTTAAGTTTTGTGCCAGTAAATTGCCACACACCTCCGTACACACACACACATGGGTGCACACTTCATGACTTTGGCTACTTGCTGTACTACTCCTCCTTCTCCTCATCCGTCACCATCATATGATCAGTGCGACCGTGATTCATGATGCCATGAAAACATAATTTTTTTACATCTTATTTATGATGATGATGACGCTAACCGTTCAAAAGTTAGGCAGTAGTATCATGTATACCCCCAGGGGTAAATGTTTTTGTCCATGGTTACAAAATGGCCATTACAAGTACAGGAGACCTGCTCCTTTGTAATGGGCACAATATTTAGAAGCTCTCCTCCATGTCTCTTTCAAGGGGCATTGGGGTGCCTCCCAATTTTTGGCTGCCCTGCCAAAGGGCAATTCTACAAAAGACCCACTTCCTTAAAATGAGCACATTATTTAAAGAGGCCCTCATGCACGTCTCTATCCAGGGGCATCAGAGTGCCACACAATTTTTGGCTGCCCTGCCAAAGGGCAATACTACAAAAGACAAACTTCCTTAAAATGGGCACAATATTTAAAGAGGCCCTCATGCACCTCTCTATCCAGGGGCATTGGGGTGCCTCCCAATTTTTGGCTGCTCTGCCAAAGGGCAATACTACAAAAGACCCACTTCCTTAAAATAGGCACATTATTTAAAGAGGCCTTCAAGTACGTCTCAGGGGCATCAGAGTGCAATTTTTTTTTTTTAAATCTTTCATGTAATCCAAAAAACTAACATACACCAACTCTGTCTCACAAGTTGGTATGAGCCCTTAATATTTTCTCCAGGAAAATCCATTTAGGTTTAATTTTGTAATGTTTTCTTGACAGTCCGTAAAAGTGGTGTAATACTCTGAAACATTGTTCACAGCAGTGACCTTGGAGTCTGAAATGCTTACAGGGGTCTTCCCCATGCTGTTCCCATGTCATTTGAGCACTGCTCTGATACTTTTGTGACATTTTTAGGATTTATCCATGCTGCCGGGGGTCATGCCAGAAAAATACTCTGGTCTTCCATAGGATAACATCGAGCTCGGTGCTCGGGCCGAGTACACGAGTATCTTGGGATGCTCAGCCCGAGCATCGAGCACCCAAGCATTTTAGTACTCGCTCATCTCTAGTGATGATGAGATAGATGAGGAGGATTAGGAGGAACAGGACTTGTTTATCTGTGCTACAGAGGGGACTTCCAATGCTACAGAGGGGACTCCCAACTCCAGGTTCATGTCTGTCCAGCATGGATGGGGTGAAGATGAGGAAGTAGAGGAAGAGGTGTGGTAGTGTGAGAAGGAGAGGATGGGTATTGTTTATCCTGGTGGTGACACAGAACCTCTCGTCATTTGTAGTTTGCCCCACATAGCTCAGTTCATGTCTAAATGTCTTTCTCTTTCAAATTATTTTCAATGTATTAAATAAAATTACATTCTAGTAAATGATATTTCATAACAGTCTGAGTTATATAACAAATATACATATATTGAAATTATTTTAACGCTACAAATTATAACAATTTTAAGAAATTTTCAAATACAATGAAACACAGCATATTTCCTAAAAAAGAACAGGAAAGGGATTGGAGTTAAAAGGAATGATGGGAAAAGGGGGAGGGAGGGAGGGAAAAAAGATTAAGAGCAAGGAAGTGAAAGTAACAAAAGTTGGGACATAGTAAACTCAATTCTGTCCACTAAGGTCCCAATATGAAGTAAAGATATTCTGGATGTATACCTGAATAAAAAGTAATTAATACATTTGATAGTCAATTTGTTTAAACGCAATGGATTTATAGCCATAGGTTTGGTGAGAATTTATTATTCCATACACCCCATCTCTCATTATATTTCTCCCTTTGGTTAAATTTCACCGCAAAACTATGTACATATATATTCTGTGTGATCATTTTTTCCATGATATCATCAAGTGTTGGAGGTTGTGTATTTTTCCAGTTAGCTGCGATTAGTAGTTTAGCAGTGAGGAGAATATGCGTAACAACATATCTGTACATGTAAGGTATATCATTGATACCTATTAGCAGCACAGCTACTTCAGGGGATAGGGTGATGGAAATTTTTGTGATACTAAATATGAGATGCCGAATGTCTGTCCAAAATCTGGTCAAAGATGGGCATGACCAAAATATTTGGGTAAGATTACCCACCTCACCACATCTTCTCCAACAGTCTGACAAGATATCCGGATAAAATAGACTTAATTTATATGGGGAGTAATACCATCTTGAAAATAGTTTAAAATGACATTCTTGAAGAGAAATGCATAGGGAATTAGAATAAACCAGAAAAACAGCCTCAAGTACCTGTTCTTCATTAAATACAGTATCTAGTTTCTTGTCCCAGGCATGATAATATGAGGTCTTACACAAGTCTTGTTGATTATTAAAGGTGGAATAAATGGAACTAGTGGTCCAGTTTATTTTATTTTGGGGGGTTGACAAGAGTAATACCATTTCCCTAGGAAACTCCAGAATAATTCTTTTACTCTTAAGAAATTCATTACTTAGCGTCCAGGCAGTGAACTCTGAGTCAGGGAGATTAAATGTATGAAAGGGTAGGATTTGAGAATTTAAGATCACATCAAACAAGTTTGGGATTCCTTTACTCAACCAAGTAGATATGTTTAATGATGGTATAAGGTATTCCATTGTTTTGATCGGTATATTTTTTAATTTAGTCAAATCTGTGGATGTGTCAATTATTTGAATTAATTGCCTCCAAGTTTTGATGGTGTTGCAGATTATGGGGTCCTTAGGAAGAGATTTTTAGTATAATTCAGATGGGCAAGTAGAAATTCAAAAAGTGGTGCATTGTTGATTTTAGAACTTTCACTTGTAACCCAAGATGAGTGTTCATCTTTAAAGGGGTTGTCCGGGTTCGTCACATAATCTGAGTGCATATCCAGGCTGCCTAATGCTGACAATGTGTAATGTACTTAGTGTCAGCTTTCTGCAGGGTTTCCTAGATAACACTTGTTTTGTGTCTGAACAGAACGACCAGGGGGGGTGTTCTGTCATGATAATGAACACTGGTCGTTTCCACCTACTCTACCCCATCCCCTCCCCCATAGCAACATCCCCGCCCTCCCCATCTCCATGACTCAGCCTCTCCACAGGAAGAAAATGATCCTCGGCTGCAGCCATTGCTGTGAGCAGAGCTGCCCGGATTAGCTGCTCCTCCCCCGGCCACACACAGTGATGTATGGAAAGTCTGCAGAGAGAAGGGACAATGTGCTGCACTCAGGGGGGGCCGCTCCGGGATTACAATGAATAGCTCCGGGCTCTTATCAGTGATTCTTCCCTCACTGTCCCAGGCTGTCATCAGGAGAATGTACAGTGTGCAGACACCAGTGATGTCTGCAGAGAAGGGACAATCGTGCTGTATTCAGGGCCGCTCCGTGATTACAGTGACTAGCTCCCTCATATCAGTGATTCCCTTCCCTCACTGTCCGGGCTGTGATCAGGAGAATGTACAGTGTGAGCCCAGTGATGGGGGGCTGCAGCTTCTGTGACACACTGTAACAAACCCCTGCTGTGTGAATGAGACAGCTGTGTCACTGATGTCTGTACACAGCAGGAGATATGGTACAGTGTACAGGGTGAAGGATGGTCAGCACTGTGTCTCCAATGACACAAATACTGATTGAAGCAGCCTCTATCCACTCAGTAACTGCAGCAGTGTGAGGTGTTGGGGGTGTATGTATGGAGATATTGATGATACTAAGGATTTTGATATTGTTGAGGAGTCCTTCCTTCCGTCGCCCCATCAGTCCGCCCGTCCTTCCTTCTTTCCTTCCATCCATCCTTCCTTCCGTTCATCCTTCCGTCCTTCTTTCAGTCCGTCTTTCGTCCTTTCTTTCCGTCCATCTGACCGTCCTTCCTTCTTTCCATCCATCCGTCCTTCCCTCCTTCCTTTTTTCCGTCCGTCCTTCTTTCCATCCTTCCATCTGTCCTTCTTTCCGTCGTCCTTTCTTTCCATCTGTCCTTCCTTCTTTCCGTCCATCTATCCGTCTGTCCTTTCCGTACCTCCTTTTTTCCGTCCTTCCTTCTTTCCATCTGTCCTTCCTTCTTTCCGTCCTTCCTTCCGTCCATCTATCCGTCCGTCCTTCTTTCTGTCCCTCCTTCTTTCCGCCCATCCGTCCTTCCTTCTTTCCGTCCTTCCTTCCATCCGTCCGTCGCCCCATCAGTCTATCTGTCCTTCCTTTCATCCTTCTTTCCATCCTTCCTTCTGTCCATCCATCCCTCCTTCCTTCCGTTGGTCCTTGCGTCCTTCTTTCTGTCCATCCTTCCTTCTTTCCATCCTTCCTTATTTCCGACCGTCCTTCCTTCTTTCCGACCGTCCGTGCCGTTCTTCCTTCTTTCTGTCCTTCCTTCTTTCCGTCTGTCCATCAGTCGTTCCTACTTTCCGTCCGTCCGTCCTTCTTTCTGTCCGTCCTTCTTTCCGTCCGTCCGTCCTTCTTTCCGTCCGTCCGTCCTTCTTTCCGTCCGTCCTTCTTTCCGTCCTTCATTCCGTCCATCCTTCATTCCGTCCATCCTTCATTCCGTCCGTCCGTCCTTCTTTCCGTCCATCCATCCATCCGTCCTTCTTTCCGTCCGTCCTTCTTTCCGTCCGTCCTTCTTTCCGTCCGTCCTTCTTTCCGTCCGTCCTTCTTTCCGTCCATCCCGTCCGTCCTTCATTCCGTCCGTCCTTCATTCCGTCCGTCCTTCATTCCGTCCGTCCTTCATTCCGTCCGTCCTTCATTCCGTCCGTCCTTCATTCCGTCCATCCCGTCCGTCCTTCATTCCGTCCGTCCTTCATTCCGTCCATCCCGTCCGTCCTTCATTCCGTCCGTCCGTCCTTCATTCCGTCCGTCCTTCTTTCTGTCCGTCCTTCTTTCCGTCCGTCCTTCTTTCCGTCCATCCCGTCCGTCCTTCATCCCGTCCGTCCTTCATCCCGTCCGTCCTTCATTCCGTCCGTCCTTCATTCCGTCCGTCCTATCTTCATTCCGTCCGTCCTTCTTTCCGTCCGTCCTTCATTCCGTCCGTCCGTCCCTCTTTCCGTCCGTCCCTCTTTCCGTCCGTCCCTCTTTCCGTCCGTCCCTCTTTCCGTCCGTCCCTCTTTCCGTCCGTCCCTCTTTCCGTCCGTCCCTCTTTCCGTCCATCCCGTCCGTCCTTCATTCCGTCCGTCCTTCTTTCCGTCCGTCCTATCTTCATTCCGTCCGTCCTTCTTTCCGTCCGTCCTTCTTTCCGTCCGTCCTTCATTCCGTCGTCCGTCCTCTTCCGTCCGTCCCTCTTTCCGTCCGTCCCTCTTTCCGTCCGTCCCTCTTTCCGTCCGTCCCTCTTTCCGTCCGTCCCTCTTTCCGTCCATCCCGTCCGTCCTTCTTCCGTCCGTCTCTTTCCGTCCGTCCTTCATTTCCGTCCGTTCCTCTCTATTCCGTCCGTCCTTCATTCCTTCCGTCCATCTCCGTCCTTCATTTCCGTCCGTCCTTCATTCCTTCCGTCCATCGTCCGTCCTTCATTCCTTCCGTCCATCCGTCCGTCCTTCATTCTTCCGTCCATCCGTCCGTCCTTCATTCTTTCCGTCTCCGTCGTCCTTCATTCTTTCCGTCCGTCCGTCCTTCATTCTTTCCGTCCATCCGTCCGTCCTTCATTCTTTCCGTCCATCCGTCCGTCCTTCATTCTTTCCGTCCATCCTTCAGTCTTTCCATCCGTCCATCCGTTCTTCCCCTCAAGCCTGTATTTTCCCTTCACCCCTGGGTGATTTCCTGTTTTCCTTCCTCTTCTTCCATAACTTTTCTATTTTTCCGTCAATACAGACATATGAAGCTTCTTGTTGTTTTTTTGCAGGACGAGTTGAACTTTTGAATGACGACATTTATTTAAAAATTGCAAAAAAATAGTGCAATTATACATTTGTTTTTTGGGTTTTTTATTCACCATGTTCACTATATGGTAACACTGACATGTCAGTATGATGCCTCGGGTCAGTACTATATGGTAACACTGAGGTGTCGGTATGATGTCTGGGGTCAGTACTATATGGTAACACTGAGGTGTCGGTATGATGTCTGGTGTCAGTACTATATGGTAACACTGAGGTGTCGGTATGATGTCTGGGGTCAGTACTATATGGTAACACTGAGGTGTCGGTATGATGTCTGGGGTCAGTACTATATGGTAACACTGAGGTGTCGGTATGATGTCTGGTGTCAGTACTATATGGTAACACTGAGGTGTCGGTATGATGTCTGGGGTCAGTACTATATGGTAACACTGAGGTGTCGGTATGATGTCTGGGGTCAGTACTATATGGCAACACTGAGGTGTCAGTATGATGTCTGGGGTCAGTACTATATGGTAACACTGATGTGTCGGTATGATGTCTGGGGTCAGTACTATATGGTAACACTGAGGTGTTGGTATGATGTCTGGGGTCAGTACTATATGGTAACACTGACGTGTCGGTATGATGTCTGGGGTCAGTACTATATGGTAACACTGAGGTGTCTGTATGATGTCTGGGGTCAGTACTATATGGTATCAATGACGTGTTGGTATGAATAATTGAAGAATTAAAGAAACAAAAAAAGAATTGCGCTCTTGCCCAATTTTCCACGATCCGCAGTTACAGTCAAACATTTATTCTGACAATCAAAATCTATATCCATTTTTATTTTAAAGAGAACCGTCACCCCATTTTTGTGTATTAAAATAAAAGCTCCCTTTTTTATCAGGGACTATCCTGCATTCTAAGGCTGGGTTCACATTAGCGTTCCCTCCGCAGCGTTCTGCGTAGGGGATCCGCAATGTGTCCGCAGCGGCCGTCAGCTCCTATCTTTATAATGGGAGCGCACGGTGCTGCGCTTAACAGCGCATGACCGTGTGCACCCATTCACTCCTATATGTGATCTGTGAGCAGGCGGACGCCTGCGTACAAATCACACAGTCTATTCCGCACCAGAGACGCGACATGTTGCATTCCTGGTGCGGACGAGACTGTGTGATTTGTGCGCAGGCGTCCGCCTGCTCACAGATCACATATAGGAGTGAATGGGTGCACACGGTCATGCGCTGTTAAGCGCAGCACCGTGCGCTCCCATTATAAAGATAGGAGCTGACGGCCGCTGCGGACACATTGCGGATCCCCTACGCAGAACGCTGCGGAGGGGAACGCTAATGTGAACCCAGCCTTAGAATGCAGGATAGTCCCTGATAAAAAAGGGAGCTTTTATTTTAATACACAAAAATGGGGTGACGGTTCTCTTTAAAATAAAAATGGATATAGATTTTGATTGTCAGAATAAATGTTTGACTGTAACTGCGGATCGTGGAAAATTGGGCAAGAGCGCAATTCTTTTTTTGTTTCTTTAATTCTTCAATTATTCATACCAACACGTCATTGATACCATATAGTACTGACCCCAGACATCATACAGACACCTCAGTGTTACCATATAGTACTGACCCCAGACATCATAACCGACACGTCAGTGTTACCATATAGTACTGACCCCAGACATCATACCGACACATCAGTGTTACCATATAGTACTGACCCCAGACATCATACTGACACCTCAGTGTTGCCATATAGTACTGACCCCAGACATCATACCGACACCTCAGTGTTACCATATAGTACTGACCCCAGACATCATACCGACACCTCAGTGTTACCATATAGTACTGACCCCAGACATCATACCGACACCTCAGTGTTACCATATAGTACTGACCCCAGACATCATACCGACACCTCAGTGTTACCATATAGTACTGACCCCAGACATCATACCGACACCTCAGTGTTACCATATAGTACTGACCCCAGACATCATACCGACACCTCAGTGTTACCATATAGTACTGACCCCAGACATCATACCGACACCTCAGTGTTACCATATAGTACTGACCCCAGACATCATACCGACACCTCAGTGTTACCATATAGTGAACATGGTGAATAAAAAACCCAAAAAACAAATGTATAATTGCACTATTTTTTTGCAATTTTTAAATAAATGTCGTCATTCAAAAGTTCAACTCGTCCTGCAAAAAACAACAAGAAGCTTCATATGTCTGTATTGACGGAAAAATAGAAAAGTTATGGAAGAAGAGGAAGGAAAACAGGAAATCACCCAGGGGTGAAGGGAAAATACAGGCTTGAGGGGAAGAACGGATGGACGGATGGAAAGACTGAAGGATGGACGGAAAGAAGGAAGGAGGGATGGATGGACGGAAAGAATGAAGGACGGACGGATGGACGGAAAGAATGAAGGACGGACGGATGGACGGAAAGAATGAAGGACGGACGGAAAGAATGGACAGGACGGACGGATGGACGGAAGGACGGACGGATGGACGGAAGGACGGACGGATGGACGGAAGGACGGACGGAGGAGACGGAAGGACGGACGGAAGGACTGAAGGACGGACGGAAGGACTGAAGGACGGACGGAAGGACTGAAGGACGGACGGAAGGACTGAAGGACGGACGGAAGGACTGAAGGACGGACGGAAGGACTGAAGGACGGACGGAAGGACTGAAGGACGGACGGAAGGACTGAAGGACGGACGGAAGGACTGAAGGACGGACGGAAAGGACTGAAGGACGGACGGAAGGACTGAAGGACGGACGGAAGGACTGAAGGACGGACGGAAGGACTGAAGGACGGACGGAAGGAAGAGACTGAAGGACGAGAGACGGAAGGACTGAAGGACGGACGGAAGGACTGAAGGACGGACGGAAGGACTGAAGGACGGACGGAAGGACTGAAGGACGGACGGAAGGACTGAAGGACGGACGGAAGGACTGAAGGACGGACGGAAGGACTGAAGGACGGACGGAAGGACTGAAGGACGGACGGAAGGACTGAAGGGACGGAAGGAGAAGGACGAAGGACGAGACGGAAGGACTGAAGGACGGACGGAAGGACTGAAGGACGGACGGAAGGACTGAAGGACGGACGGAAGGACTGAAGGACGGACGGAGAAGGACGATGGAAGGACGGACGGAAAGACTGAAGGGACGGACGGAGGACGGACGAAGGACGGACGGAAGGACGAAGGACGGACGGAAGGAAGAGGACGGACGGAAGAGGCGAAGGGACGGACGGAGAAGGAAGAGGGACGGACGGAAAGAGGGACGGACGGAAAGAGGGACGGACGGAAAGAGGGACGGACGGACGGAATGAAGGACGGACGGGGACGGACGGAAAGAAGGACGGACGGGAAAGAGGAGGACGGAGGGACGGACGGAAGAAGGGACGGACGGAAGAAGGACGGACGGAATAGAAGGGACGGACGGAAAGAAGGACGGACGGAAAAGAGGACGGACGGAAAGAGGACGGAGGACGGAAAGAGGACGGACGGAGAATGAAGGACGGACGGAATGAAGGAGGACGGACGGAGATGAAGAGAGGACGGGACGGACGGAAAGAAGACGGACGGAATGAAGGACGGACGGAATGAAGGACGGACGGAATGAAGAGGACGGACGGAAGATGAAGGGACGGACGGAATGAAGGACGGACGGGATGAAGGACGGACGGGATGAAGGACGGACGAATGAAGGACGGACGGATGAAGGAGGACGGACGGACGGAAAGAAGGACGGACGGAAAGAAGGACGGACGGAAAGAAGGACGGACGGAAAGAAGGACGGACGGAATGGAAGGACGGACGGACGGATGAAGGAACGGACGGGATGGACGGAATGAAGGACGGACGGAATGAAGGACGGAGGAAGATGGACGGAATGAAGGAGACGGACGAGAAAGAAGGACGGACGGATGCGGAAATGAAGGACGGACGGAATGAAGGACGGACGGAAGAAGGACGGACGGATGAAGGACGGACAGGGACGGACGGAAGGAAGAAGGACGGACGGAAAGAAGGAACGGACGGATGGATGGAGGACGGAAAGAAGGAGGAGGACGGAGAAGAAGGACGGACGGAAGAAGGATGGACGGAATGAAGGACGGAAGAAGGAGGACGGAAAAGAGGAGGAAGAGGACAAGAAAAGGACGAGAGGAAAGTAGGAAGATGAGGACGAGGAAGAGGAAGGAAGAGAGGAAGAACAGGACGTGAAGAGAGGACGGCGAGACGAGAGGATGGACAGAAGAAGGACGAGGACAAGGAAGGAAGGAGGATGGGACAAGGAAGGATGGAAAGAAGGATGAAAGGAAGAAAGAAGATGATGGCAGGACGGGTAGGAGGACGGAGAAGGAAGGAGGACGAAGAAGGAGGAAGAAGAGAGGACGAAGATGGAAAGAAGGACGAAGAAGGAAGGACAATGGAAAGAAGGGGACGGAAAAAAGGAGGTACGGAAAGGACAGACGGATAGATGGACGGAAAGAAGGAAGGACAGATGGAAAGAAAGGACGACGGAAAGAAGGACAGATGGAAGGATGGAAAGAAGGACGGACGGAAAAAAGGAAGGAGGGAAGGACGGATGGATGGAAAGAAGGAAGGACGGTCAGATGGACGGAAAGAAAGGACGAAAGACGGACTGAAAGAAGGACGGAAGGATGAACGGAAGGAAGGATGGATGGAAGGAAAGAAGGAAGGACGGGCGGACTGATGGGGCGACGGAAGGAAGGACTCCTCAACAATATCAAAATCCTTAGTATCATCAATATCTCCATACATACACCCCCAACACCTCACACTGCTGCAGTTACTGAGTGGACAGGCTGCTTCAATCAGTATTTGTGTCATTGGAGACACAGTGCTGACCATCCTTCACCCTGTACACTGTACCATATCTCCTGCTGTGTACAGACATCAGTGACACAGCTGTCTCATTCACACAGCAGGGGTTTGTTACAGTGTGTCACAGAAGCTGCAGCCCCCCATCACTGGGCTCACACTGTACATTCTCCTGATCACAGCCCGGACAGTGAGGGAAGGGAATCACTGATATGAGGGAGCTAGTCACTGTAATCACGGAGCGGCCCTGAATACAGCACGATTGTCCCTTCTCTGCAGACTTTGCAGACATCACTGGTGTCTGCACACTGTACATTCTCCTGATGACAGCCTGGGACAGTGAGGGAAGAATCACTGATAAGAGCCCGGAGCTATTCATTGTAATCCCGGAGCGGCCCCCCCTGAGTGCAGCACATTGTCCCTTCTCTCTGCAGACTTTCCATACATCACTGTGTGTGGCCGGGGGAGGAGCAGCTAATCCGGGCAGCTCTGCTCACAGCAATGGCTGCAGCCGAGGATCATTTTCTTCCTGTGGAGAGGCTGAGTCATGGAGATGGGGAGGGCGGGGATGTTGCTATGGGGGAGGGGATGGGGTAGAGTAGGTGGAAACGACCAGTGTTCATTATCATGACAGAACACCCCCCCTGGTCGTTCTGTTCAGACACAAAACAAGTGTTATCTAGGAAACCCTGCAGAAAGCTGACACTAAGTACATTACAGATTGTCAGCATTAGGCAGCCTGGATATGCACTCAGATTATGTGACGAACCCGGACAACCCCTTTAAGTATCCATTTGTGACTAAGTTTTATTAAATTTACTTGATAATACGCAAAGAGATTCAGAAGACCGAGTCCCCCTTGTTTTTTATGTCTATAAAAAATATTTTCCGAAATTCTAGATTTATTATTATGCCATAAAAATCTAGTCATCTGAACTTTAAGTTTCTGAATACATTGTTTAGGTATAAATAAAGGAATTGCTCTAGTAACATAAATACATTTCGGTAGGAGTAAGATTTTAAAGGCAGCTATCTTGTCCAATCAAGTGAGTTCAGTTTTATCTTATTTAAATATTATATTATATTTTCCCAGATTAGATAAGGGCTTAGTCAATTTTATGAAAGATAAGAGATCCCACTTCACTCCAATGTAAATGGAAATTCTTTTCTTAAAATATTAATTAGATTATTTTCTATATAATAGTGTAGAATTTGACATTTTGTCGTGTTTAACTTGTATAAGGAGATGGACGAAAATTCATTCAGAGTTTTAGTAAGATATCTTAATGAATTTAATGGGTCTGTTATATTTAAAAGGATCATCAGCAAAAAGTGTAATTTTATACTGTCTAGAATTTAAATGGATACCTCTGATGTCACTATTTAATCTTATACTTTCTGCGAGTGGCTCAATAAAAAAAGCAAAGAGAGTAGGATATAATGGACATCCTTGCCTAAATGTCTTTCTCAAGACCCTCATGTGATACACATTTTGGCCAACAGCAGTACTGGTTTGCCACCTTTCTTGACCCGCAGTACAAGTGAAATTTTCTTCTCTCATTTTGGAGTCACAAAAGGGTTGCACAATGGAATCATTTAAGAGGGCTGTTGGAGATCAGTTCATGAAAAGATCACCATCAGACAACACTGACGGCAGAGGTACCAGCTCTTTTCAACGACAAGGATTTCTTGGGAGGGACTCTCACACCAGGTTCAACAGAGGTAAGGGGAAAATGTCCATAAACTGGGCCAGTTTCAATCAACCAGCACATCAGCAAGGGCTATCTATGGCTGTAACAATGCCAAGGAGGGAGAAGTTGAACAACATGGTCAAGGAGTACTTAAGTGACAATACCTGCGTCCTTCCTGATGCTTCAGTTTCTTTTAATTATTGGGTGTCCATGCTGCACACTTGATCCAACCTCTCCTTACAGGACTTGGAGGTGTTGGGCTGCCCTGCTGCTAGTGTAGTGTCTGAGTGTGTTTTTAGTTCCAATGGGGCAATCATCACATAGGCAAATTTACAAGGTCTGGATTTCTCGAGACTTTGTAATCCCTCTAGATGACAGCAACCCAACCTAAATTCACCCAAAATGTACATGCATGCTACTGGTCTTCTTAACGTCAATCCCTTCCCATACAAAAAACTTTTGTTCTTCTTAAATTAAAATCTTACTCCTGCTTCTGCCACATGTACTTCATGGTCAACAACATTCTAACAATGTCACTTTCATTAATATTTATCATTGGAGGCTTTTGTCATGGTTTCTCCCTGCGTCAACTTTGCCACAATCCCTAGGGCTAATTTTTTGGAAGACAATGTATATTGTGCACTGGACCAACACAAACAGTAGTTCTACCTAAATAATATTTGTAATTTTGTAATTGGAGGCCCTTGTCATAGTGTCTCCCTGCGTCAACTTTTACACAGCCCCTAGGGCTAATTTTTTAAAAGACAATGTTTATTGTGCACTGGACCAACCACGATAGTAATCCTACATCTAATATATAATTGCCGTAGCGCACTTCCGTACGTTTCGGCGCTACTTCCGTCGTCGTGGACGTGGCTGCCTTGCAGCCACGCGACCCACGAAGCATTGGCCACGAGCAATGGCCGCGAGGCCATTGCGAGCCGTTGCCAGAGCGCGAGCAATGGCCGCGAAGCGACCATTGCGAGTCTCCGGCCCCATCCAACGACCGACCACAGCCGAGCCCCGTGGCCGAAAATAGAACCAGGGGCCCGGCCATAAAATCGGCGAAACACCGCTATGAACGACCGACCACAGCCGAGCCCCGTGGCCAAAAATAGAACCAGGGGCCCGGCCATAAATTCGGCGAAACACCGCTATGTATCTCTATGGGAAGTGAGGCGCTATGCTGATTGGTCGGCGCAGCACACAGCGACCAATCAGCATAGTGCCTCACTTAAGCGGGAAATTTGAAACTCAAAGTCGTCCATTCTATCTCTATGGGAAGTGAGGCGCGATTCTGATTGGTCGCTGTGTGCTGCCGGCGACCAATCAGAATAGCGCCTCACTTTCAGCGGTAAATTTAAAACACAAAGTCGTCCATTCTATCTCTATGGGAAGTGAGGCGCTATTCTGATTGGTCGCCGCTAGCACACAGCGACCAATCAGAATAGCGCCTCACTTCCCATAGAGATATAATGGACGAAAAGTCGTCCATTATATCTCTATGGGAAGTGAGGCGCTATTCTGATTGGTCGCTGTGTGCTGCCGGCGACCAATCAGAATAGCGCCTCACTTCCCGTAGACATATAATGGACGACTTTGAGTTTCAAATTTACCGCTGAAAGTGAGGAGCTATTCTGATTGGTCGCCGGCAGCACACAGCGACCAATCAGAATAGCGCCTCACTTCCCATAGAGATATATAGCGGTGTTTCCAACAATGCATGGCCGGGCCCTTGGTTCGATTTTCGGCCACGGCGCTCGGCTGTCGCCGGACTTACAGCGGCTACAAAGACTCACCTATCTATCTCTATCTCTCTATCTATCTATCTATCTATCTATCTATCTATCTATCTATCTATCTATCTATCTATCTATCTATCTAATATGAAAAAGATCCTTGCAGCACACAGCTACTACTAATGATGTACATAAGCTACTAGTTATATATATTTGAGGAAAAAGTTTAAAAACTTACGTTTTTTTCAAAAAACTCAAAAATCTCCAATTTTTTATTTAATTCTGAAGTTCTTGGTACATACATTGGCCAATGTCTGTTTGCTCATCAACTGCGACAAAGTGACTTCAGGGTCTGATGAGTCCTATCTGACATCCCTGCCCTCCTTGTCCACCCCCCACCTTTCAGTGGGCAGACACCATCTAGACCCTCCATCACCTGTAGGTAATGAGGGTGCAAGTTGCAGCATGGAACCTGCAACTCCATATGATAAATAACAATATTATAAAAAAATAAATAAAAAATTGGAGATTGTTGAGTTTTTTGAAAAAAACGTAAGTTTTTAAACTTTTTCCTCAAATATATATAGCTAGTAGCTTATGTACATCATTGGTAGTAGCTGTGTGCTGCAAGGATATTTTTCATATTATATAACCCTGCAGCTTTGCTAGCACCAGTTCACATTTGTCTTTGAGTGCTGTGCAGTTTTTTTTTTCTTGTTATCTATCTATCTATCTATCTATCTATCTATCTATCTATCTATCTATCTATCTATCTATCTCTATTTATCTATAAAATTCTATCTATTTATCTATCTATCTATCTCTATCTATCTATCTCTATCTATTTATCTATCTATCTCTATCTATTTATCTATCTATCTATCTATCTATCTATCTATCGAAGCGGCCATTGTCAGCCGTTGCAGGGGCGAGTCTCCCGCCCCGGCGACGACCGACAAGCGCCGAGCCCCGTGGCCGAAAATAGAACCAGGGGCCCGGCCATAAATTCGCCGAAACACCGCTATGTATCTCTATGGGAAGTGAGGCGCTATGCTGATTGGTCGGCGCAGCACACAGCGACCAATCAGCATAGCGCCTCACTTAAGCGGGAAATTTAAAACTCAAAGTCGTCCATTATATCTCTATGGGAAATGAGGCGCTATTCTGATTGGTCGCTGTGTGCTGCTGGCGACCAATCAGAATAGCGCCTCACTTCCCATAGAGATATAATGGACGACTTTCAGTTTCAAATTTACCGCTGAAAGTGAGGCGCTATTCTGATTGGTCGCCGGCAGCACACAGCGACCAATCAGAATAGCGCCTCACTTCCCATAGAGATATAATGGACGACTTTTCGTCCATTATATCTCTATGGGAAGTGAGGCGCTATTCTGATTGGTCGCTGTGTGCTGCCGGCGACCAATCAGAATAGCGCCTCACTTCCCATAGAGATATAATGGACGACTTTTCGTCCATTATATCTCTATGGGAAGTGAGGCGCTATTCTGATTGGTCGCTGTGTGCTGCCGGCGACCAACCAGAATAGCGCCTCACTTCCCATAGACATATAATGGACGACATTTCGTCCATTATATCTCTATGGGAAGTGAGGCGCTATTCTGATTGGTCGCTGTGTGCTGCCGGCGACCAACCAGAATAGCGCCTCACTTCCCATAGACATATAATGGACGACTTTTCGTCCATTATATGTATATGGGAAGTGAGGCGCTATTCTGATTGGTCGCCGGCAGCACCCAGACAATCACATTGTCTAAATTATATAAATTTAATTGCATTTTAGAGAGAGAAATAAGTATTGTATCCCTCTGGCAAACAAGACTTAATACTTGGTGGCAAAACCCTTGTTGGCAAGCACAGCAGTCAGATGTTTTTTGTAGTTGATGATGAGGTTTGCGCACGTGTCAGGAGGAATGTTGGTCCACTCCTCTTTGCAGATCATCTCTAAATCATTAATATTTTATCAGAGCTTCAGCTCCCTCCATAAATTTTCTATGGGATTAAGGTCTGGAGACTGGCTAGGCCACTCCATGACCTTAATGTGCTTCTTTTTCAGCCACTCCTTTGTTGCCTTTGCTGTATGTTTTGGGTCTTTGTGGTGCTGGAAGTCCCAACCATGACCCATTTTAATGTCCTGGCGGAGGGAAGGAGGTTGTTACTCAGGATTTTATTGTACATGGCTCCATCCATTGTCCCATTGATGAGGTGAAGTAGTCCTATGCCCTTTGCAATAAACAGCCCTAAAACAAAATGTTTCCACCACCTTGCTTTACTGTGGGGATGGTATTCTTTGGGTCATAGGCAGCATTTCTCTTCCTCCAAACACAGACAGTTGAATTAATGCCAAAGAGCTCAAGTTTTGTCTCATCTTACCATAGCATCTTCTCCCAATCACTCTTAGAATCACCAAGGTGTTCATTGGCAAACTTCAGACAGGCCTGCACATGTGCCTTTTTGAGCAGTGGGAATTTGCGGGCACTGCAGGATTTTAATTCATTACGGCATAATGTGTTACTAATAGTTTTCTTGGTGACAGTGGTCCCAGATGCCTTGAGATCACTAACAAGTTCCCCCCATGTAGTTTTAGGCTGATCTCTCACCATCCTCATGATCCTGGATACCCAACGAGGTGAGATTTTGCTTTGAGCCCCAGATCGATGTCGATTGACACTCATTTTGTATTTCTTCCATTTTCCTACTATTGCCCCCAACTGTTATCTCCTTCTCACCCAGCATCTTACTTATGGTTTTGTAGCACATTCCAGAATTGTGCAGGTCTAGGATCTTTTCCCTGACATCCTTAGAAAGCTCTTTGGTCTTGCCCATGTTGTAGATGTTAGAGCCTGACTGATTAATTGAGTGTGTGGACAGAAGTCTTTTATACAGTTGACGATTTAAAACACCTGTCTTTAATGCAAGTAATGAGTTGATTATGAGCGTTTAACTGATCTACAGTTGTGGCCAAAAGTATTGACACCCCTGCAATTCTGTCAGATAATACTCAGTTTCTTCCTGAAAATATTGAAGGAACTCCGGCACCAGACTTGTTGCAGTTAAAATTCCTGATCTTTATTCAGACATCCTTAAAAGCATTAGTGGGGTACGCAGCCCCCTTCCTCCACGCCTGACGCGTTTTGGATACAAAATCCTTAGTCTAAGGCATGCTTGCAAATGTGAACATCACATATTTATAGAGAAACTAAAAGCATTCATACCACCCCCCTATCACATGTGCCATCATTCACCATTAGGGATGAGCGAGTCTACTCGCTAGGACTCGTTACTCGGCGATTCTTAAGGGACTCGCTGGACTCGGTAATCGGCGAGTCTTTTAGCGAATACTCGCTCAGTAACGAGTCCAATGCAAGTCAATGGCAATCTTAGTTTTGTCAGAGTTTACTTTCTCTCACTCGCTAGACTCGCTAGACTCGCTCTATCACATCGCTATATAGCTTGAATCTCCCCAAACAGCAGCGAGTCTGAGCGAGTCTACGAGTCCGAATCCTAGCGAGTCTGCGATTCCGAGTCCTGTATTCTCTATTCGGGACTCGCGAATCCAGAATCTTTTATGTTACTAGTCAGCATTGCGTGTTAGGTCAGAAAACTTGTGAAGAAGGACAAGCATCTTAGCCAATCATAGTCAGTAATGCCATAGCAGCTTTGGTTGTGTCAGGACTATGATTGGCTGCTGTCCATCGTGATGCCTATGTCATCTATGACAGGCAAGGCAGTATATAAGGCTTGCCCCCGCCATTTTGGGCACATTCCTGAGAAGAGCTGACCTAGTGCAGGGAGACTTGGAGCAGATCTAGGGACAGTTAGGCAGTGTAGGAGTCACATATAACCCAAAAGTTCTTTTCAGAACTAACAGGACGGAGTGTAGGAGTCAAGATTCCTCACACATAACCCAAAAGTTCTTTTCAGAACTACCAGGACGGAGGATTGCTGTACAGGACTGTAAGGAAGGGGAGATAGGAGCAGCCTTACAGTGAATCCAGCACCATCCTCAGAGCTTAGTTCACCCAGCTTTCCGCAGAGCTGTAATTTTAAGCTTTTTCTTATTTTTGGCACTAGTCTACCAAATAATTTTGGTGCCATTTTTCCACAAAACATTTCCTGTGCCAGTGCGTTGCTGTACGGTGTCCTGCCTGCAGCTCGCACGGTACTTGTAAACTTGCACGCAGCCAGCACCGCAGCCTAACAGTGCCTGGTTCTGCGTACTAAACAATTTTTTCCTGTGCCAGTGCGTTGCTGTACGGTGTCCTGCCTGCAGCTCGCACGGTACTTGTAAACTTGCACGCAGCCAGCACCGCAGCCTAACAGTGCCTGGTTCTGCGTATTAAACAATTTTTTCCTGTGCCAGTGCGTTGCTGTACGGTGTCCTGCCTGCAGCTCGCACGGTACTTGTAAACTTGCACGCAGCCAGCACCGCAGCCTAAGGCTACCTTCACATTTGCGTTTGTGTCTGCATGCTGATGGCATGCAGACACAAACGCTGTCAAAAGCATGGTCTTTTGATGTGTCCGCAGCGGATAATGTCCGCCTGCGGACACATCACTAGGGAGCCCGGCCAGCCAATCGGCTTTGTCCGGGGGCGGGCCGGGGCGGAGATCAGCGCCGGAGATCTCCGCCCCCCGGCCGCCGGTAAGCTCCGGGACTGTCGGCGGGGAGAACAGCTGATTTGACAGCTGTTTGAATCTTCCCGCGCCGACACCGAGAGGAGATGTCGGCGCGGGAAGATTCAAACAGCTGTCAAATCAGCTGTTCTCCCCGCCGACATCGCTAGGAGATTACCGCCGGCGGGGAAGAAGACAAGAAGAAGGGAAGAAGAAGAGAAGAAGCAGAGGCTGAGCTGATCTCCCGGTGGCCGTCGGTGAGCTCCTGTGACATCACCGGCGGCCACCGGGAGATTTTTCAATGGGTCCGCAGCGTTCTCCTGCGCTGTCAAGTGCAGAACACTGCGGACCCATTGAAGACAATGCAGGTTTTGTGCGCTTGGGGACGCTTGCTGATCTTCCAAGGTCCCCGAGCGCCCAAAAAATGCAACATGCTGCGTCCCGGGTGCGGACGCTGGACCTTGAAGAGAGCAGATATCGTCCGCATCCGCACCCGAACGCAGCAAACGCTGCCAAACGCAGGCACTATGCGTTCCTATGTTAAACATAGGAACGCAGTGCGCATGCGTTTGGATGCGTATGGGAACGCAGCATACGCTGCGTTACCATACGCAAATGTGAAGGAGCCCTAACAGTGCCTGGTTCTGCGTACTAAACAATTTTTTCCTGTGCCAGTGCGTTGCTGTACGGTGTCCTGCCTGCAGCTCGGCTCCAAATAAGAGAAAAACCTGCGAGTTTGGACTCGCACACTTTCAGAGACACATCAGCGATTTGGAAATAGCATTATTCGTTATTACTCGGTTCCCTATTCATTAACATTGGACTCGCTAGACTCGCAACGAGTAGCGAGTCCTGGGCTCGGACTCGTGCGGGTCTAGCGATTCCGAGTAATTTAGGACTCGCTCATCCCTATTCACCATTAATAAAGATCTGGATAAGTTGCTTTTCAGCAGTCCTTTCATTTTCATTTCATTTTAACTATATCAATACTGGACAAAAACTGCTAAATTGATATAAACAGATAAATATATTGCACTAGTAGATATAATATAAATCATTTTTGTACAAATTCATACAATATTACAAAAATATATGATTCACATTGAGTGATAAGGTTCCCCAAACAACTAGTTTTTACAGAGTATGCCAAAAAATTGGAGAAACATACTCACTCACATGAAATATAATTTCTTTATACCCATGCAATACATCATTTTTACTCTTTCGATACAGCTTGTTACATCCCAGGTATTAGATGTTTATAGGGACGCAATTTCATGCTCCTAAGGTGAATATAATATATAGGGGAGAACTACCCTATATAATCGTGTATAAGCCGACCCGTGTATAAGCCGACCCCCCTACTTTTTCCCCCAAAACCTGGGAAAACCTATTGACTCGTGTATAAGCCGAGGGTGGACCCCAGCACAGGTATACAGCCCCCAGCAGTGTGGTATACAGGCCCCCTCAGTGGTATACAGCAGCCTCCCCAGTGGTAGTATACAGCAGCCTCCCCAGTGGTAGTATACAGCAGCCTCCCCAGTGATAGTATACAGCAGCCCCAGAGGGGTATACAGCAGCCCCAGAGCTGTATACAGCAGCCCCAGAGCTGTATACAGCAGCCCCAGAGGGGTATACAGCAGCCCCAGAGGGGTATACAGCAGCCCCAGAGAGGTATACAGCAGCCCCATAGGTATACAGCAGCCCCAGAGGTATACAGCAGCCCCAGAGGTGTATACAGCAGCCCCAGAGGGGTATACAGCAGCCCCATAGGTATATAGCAGCTGCATAGGTATAAAGCAGCCCCAGAGGTGTATATAGCAGCCCCAGAGGGGTATACAGCAGCCCCAGAGGGGTATACAGCAGCCCCAGAGAGGTATACAGAAGCCCCAGAAGTGTATACAGCAGCCCCAGAGGTGTATACAGCAGCCGCAGTGGTAGTATACAGCAGCCCCAGCAGCCCCAGAGGTATATACAGCAGCCCCAGTGGTATATAAGGCCCCAGCTGTGTATACAGCAGCCTCAGCTGTATACAGCGGTACCCAGTGGTACACAGCCCCCCCCCCCCGTGGTATACAGGGCCCTCCCTTGCTTGTGGCAACCTGTAAAGGAAGAGATCATTATACTTATCGTGTCGCTGCCGCCGCCGCCGCTCTGTCACCGTCACCGCGTTCCTCCAGGTCTTCAAGCTTCCTTCTCCGGCGCACAGACAATGACGTCATTTCCTGTGCGCCGGTGAAGGAAGCATGAAGACCCAGAATAGCGCGGTGACGGTGACAGAGCGGCGGCGGCGGCAGCGACACGATAAGTATAATTATCTCTTCCTTTACAGGTTGCCACAAGCAAGGGGGGGCTCTGTATACCACGGGGGGGGGGGTATACCACTGGGTACCGTATATGGACTCGTGTATAAGCCGAGGGGGGACTTTTCAGCACATTTTTTGTGCTGAAAAACTCGGCTTATACACGAGTATATACGGTATGTAGAAACTAATAGGAACACTATCCTTGGTTGTCCTTTGCAGAATAATAATAGTAGATGTGGTGAGAAAAGAGTCAACTGAGACATGTATCAGTGAGCTTACCTGGGATGTAACAAGCTGTATCGAAAGAGTAAAAATGATGTATTGCATGGGTATAAAGAAATTATATTTCATGTGAGTGAGTATGTTTCTCCAATTTTTTGGCATACTCTGTAAAAACGAGTTATTTGGGGAACCTTATCACTCAATGTGAATCATATATTTTTGTAATATTGTATGAATTTGTACAAAAGTGATTTATATTATATCTACTAGAGCAATATATTTATCTGTTTATATCAATTTAGCAGTCTTTAGTCCAGTATTGATATAGTTAAAATGAAAAGACTGCTGAAAAGCAACTTATCCAGATCTTTATTAATGGTGAATGATGGCACATGTGATAGGGGGGTGGTATGAATGCTTTTAGTTTCTCTGTAAATATGTGATGTTCACATTTGCAAGCATGCCTAAGACTAAGGATTTTGTATCCGAAACGCGTCAGGCGTGGAGGAAGGGGGCTGCGTACCCCACTAATGCTTTTAAGGATGTCTGAATAAAGATCTGGAATTTTAACTGCAACAAGTCTGGTGCCGGAGTTCCTTCAATATTTGTCAAAAGGGAATGGGAACCAGCCATTACTTCGAGCACTAACAGCCTCTGGAAGCCGTGGTGAGCAATATCCCCTTTCCTTTCCCTTATACTAAGCCTCTTCCTGAAAATGATTGCAATCACAAATTCTTTGGTATTATCTTCATTTACCGTATATACTCGCGTATAAGCCGAGTTTTTCAGCCCAAAAATTGGGCTGAAAAGTACCCCCCTCGGCTTATACGCGAGTCAGTGCTGTATACCGATGTATACATCGGTACATACCGATGTATACATCGGTATACAGCAGCTCCCGCATCCCCAGTAATCCAGGGCCCCCCAGCGTCTCTCCGGTCACCTGAAAAGCAAACTATACTTATCAGTGTCCGGCGTCCGCTGTCCGCGCCCGCTCGCCTCTGCCCGATCTGCCGTCTGCGATCCTCCATCTTCATGCGGCGTCTTCCGGTTTCCTGTGCTCGTCGCAGGGAATGACGTCATTCCCTGCGACGAGCACAGGAAACCGGAAGACGCCGCATGAAGAAGGAGGATCGCAGACGGCAGACCGGGCAGAGGCGAGCGGGCGCGGACAGCGGACACTGATAAGTATAGTTTGCTTTTCAGGTGACCGGAGAGACGCTGGGGGGGCCCTGGATTACTGGGGCCCTGTATACTACCGCTGGGGCTGCAATCTACTACCACTGGGGCTGTATATACTACCACTGGGGCTGTATATACTACCACTGGGGCTGTATATACCACTGGGGCTGTATATACTGCTGGGGCCCTGTATACTACCGCTGGGGCTGCAATCTACTACCACTGGGGCTGTATATACTACCACTGGGGCTGTATATACTACCACTGGGGCTGAATATACCTGTGGGGCTGCTGTATACTACACTGGGGCTGTATATACCTGTGGGGCTGCTGTATACTACCACTGGGGCTGTATATACCTGTGGGGCTGCTGTATACTACCACTGGGGCTGTATATACCTGTGGGGCTGCTGTATACTACACTGGGGCTGTATATACCTCTGGGCCTGCTGTATACTACACTGGGGCTGTATATACCTCTGGGGCTGCTGTATACTACCACTGAGGCTGTATATACCTGTGGGGCTGCTGTATACTACCACTGGGGCTGTATATACCTCTGGGGCTGCTGGATGCTACCACTGGGGCTGTATATACCTGTGGGGCTGCTGTATACTACCACTGGGGCTGTATATACCTCTGGGGCTGCTGTATACTACCACTGGGGCTGTATATACTTCTGGGGCTGCTGTATACTACCACTGGGGCTGTATATACCTCTGGGGCTGCTGGATACTACCACTGGGGCTGTATATACCTCTGGGGCTGCTGGATGCTACCACTGGGGCTATATATACCTCTGGGGCTGCTGTATACTACCAATGGGGCTGTATATACCTCTGAGGCTGCTGTATACTACCTCTGGGGCTGCTGTATACTACCACTGGGGCTGCTGTATACTACCACTGGGGCTGCTGTATACTACCACTTGGGCTGCTGTATATACCTTTGGGGCTGCTGTATACTACCTCTGGGGATGCTGTATACTACCACTGGGGCTGTATATACCTCTGGGGATGCTGTATACTACCACTGGGGCTGTATATACCTCTGGGGATGCTGTATACTAACTACTGGAGCTGCTGCTGTATATACCACTGGGGCTGCTGCTGTATACTACCACTGGGGAGGCTGCTGTATACTACCATTGGGGGGCCTGTATACCACACTGCTGGGGGCTGTATACCTGTGCTGGAGTCCACCCTCGGCTTATACACGAGTCAATAGGTTTTCCCAGGTTTTGGGGGCAAAAGTAGGGGGGTCGGCTTATACACGGGTCGGCTTATACACGAGTATATACGGTAATTTGTCTTCAATTAAAAAACACAAAAAGAATTGTCCTAAAGCCAAATTAGATATAATTCCACACCAAACATAAAAAAGGGGGTGGACAAAAGTATTGGCACTGTTAGAAAAATCATGTGATGCTTCTCTAATTTGTGTAATTAACAGCACCCATAACTTACCTGTGGCACCTAATAGGTGTGGGCAATAACTAAATCACACTTGCAGCCAGTTGACATGGATTAAAGTTGGCTCAACCTCTGTCCTGTGTCCTTGTGTGTACCACATTGAGCATGGAGAAAAGAAAGAAGACCAAAGAACTGTCTGAGGACTTGAGAAACCAAATTGTGAGGAGCATGAGCAATCTCAAGGCTACAAGTCCATCTCCAAAGATCTGAATGTTCCTGTGTCTACCGTGCGCAGTGTCATCAAGAAGTTTAAAGCCCATGGCACTGTGCCTAACCTCCCTAGATGTGGACGGAAAAGAAAAATGTACAAGAGATTTCAACGCAAGATTGTGCGGATGGTGGATAAAGAACCTTGACTAACATCCAAACAAGTTCAAGCTGCCCTGCAGTCCGAGGGCACAACAGTGTCAACCTGTACTATCCATTGGTGTCTGAATGAAAAGGGACTGTATGGTAGGAGACTCAGGAAGACCCCACTTCTTACCCCGAGACATAAAAAAGCCAGGCTGGAGTTTGCCAAAACTTACCTGAGAAAGCCTAAAATGTTTTGGAAGAATGTTCTCTGGTCAGATGAGACAAAAGTAGAGCTTTTTGGGCAAAGGCATCAACATAGAGTTTACAGGAGAAAAAAAGAGGCATTCAAAGAAAAGAACACGATCCCTACAGTCAAACATGGCGGAGGTTCCCTGATGTTTTGGGGTTGCTTTGCTGCCTCTGGCACTGGACTGCTTGTCCGTGTGCATGGTATTATGAAGTCTGAAGACTACCAACAAATTTTGCAGCATAATGTAGGGCCCAGTGTGAGAAAGCTGGGTCTCCCTCAGAGGTCATGGGTCTTCCAGCAGGACAATGACCCAAAACACACTTCAAAAAGCACTAGAAAATGGTTCGAGAGAAAGCACTGGAGACTTCTAAGGTGGCCAGCAATGAGTCCAGACCTGAATCCCATAGAACACCTGTGGAGAAATCTAAAAATGGCAGTTTGGAGAAGGCACCCTTCAAATATCAGGGACCTGGAGCAGTTTGTCAAGGAAGAATGGTCTAAAATTCCAGCAGAGCATTGTAAGAAACTCATTGATGGTTACTGGAAGCGGTTGAAAGCAGTTATTTTGGCTAAAGGTTGTGCAACCAAGTATTAGGTTGAGGGTGCCAATTCTTTTGTCTGGCCCATTTTTGGAGTTTTGTGTGAAATGATCAATGTTTTGCTTTTTGCTTCATTCTATTTTGTGTTTTTTCATTGATGACAAATTAAATGAAGATAATAATACCAAAGAATTTGTGGTTGCAATCATTGTCAGGAAGAAACTGAGTATTATCCGACAGAATTGCAGGGGTGTCAATACTTTTGGCCACAACTGTATAGGAGCAAGAACTCCTAATGGTTGGTGGAGGATCAAATGCTTATTTCTCTCTGCAAAATGCAAATACATTTATCTAATTATGTAACAGAGAAAAAATCCAAGTGGCAAAATTACATTTTTTTGGTCGCCACAAAATTGCAATAACATGCAATAGCAGGTGATGAAACAGCGCATCTACCCAAAAATTGTATCATTAGAAACATCAGCTCAAGCCGCAAAAAATAAGCCATTGTACAGCCTCAGATCCCAAAAAATAAGAATACTGTGGGTCATGGAATATGGCGTCAAAAGCGCAATTCTTTTTCTTTGAAAACTTCAGATTTTTTTCACCACTTAGATAACGGTAAAAGTATACATTTTTGGTCAAATCTCCACTTGGGGTAGCAAATTACCATCAGTCCAAAGTACAATACAGCAGGTAATGGTAATAGTAGTGAATAAAATAGACATAAAACATAACTTTTACTCAGTACTGACTTAAAACAGGTACAAAAAAAAACAGGTGCAACAAAACACAGTGAGGGCCCAACCCTGGTTGAATCTTAACCCAAGTGATCAACAGGTTGCTGCCCTTTAAAATGCTAGGGTATAACTTTACCCAAACCCACCCTCTAACTGAGGTATATCGGTCTGGCGGCAATAACTCCTATCTACCAGTAGATATCGGAACAATCTCACCCGTTCTGTGGATGTCCCTTGGTGCCTGACATTCGCTCTGGACCTCTCATCTGGAGGGTGTCCTTTTCTTTATGACACTCAGTTCTCCATTGGTCTAATGAAGTCACCACCGTGATATATGCGTGCCTCCCGCCGCGTTTCTATACACAGCATGTATGTCTTCAGGGGAGATGGGCATCAATGGCTGCATCCATATGTGTTACTGCGAGCCATATATAGCCCTGCTGGTGCTAGAGGAATACATATCAAAGAAATGAATAAGAACCTAAACTGATACCCATATTTCCCATCAGAACTCTGACATCCATTCCTTTGGGCTACTCACCACGCGACACTGTTGCACCTGTTTTTACTAGGCTGATAAGCCTTTTTAAGTCAGTACTGAGTAAAAGTTACATTTTATGTCTATTTTATTCACTACTATTACCATTACCTGCTGTATTATACATTTTTGGCATCTACTAATTCGTACCGACCTGAGGCATCATAACAATATGTCAGTTTTACGATATAGTGAACATGGTGAATAAAACCCCCCAGAAAACTAATGTGTAATTGCACCTATTTTGCAATTTTACAGCGCTTGAATTTTTACCCCATTTTCCTGTACCTTACAGTACATGGTAAAATAAATGATTTAATCTGAAATTACGTCTCGACTTGCAAAAAACAAGCCCTCATATGTCTATATTGATAGAAAAATAAAAATGTTATGGCTCTTGGAAGAAGGGATGTGAAGGGGTTAAAATTATAGACTGTTTATGTTTTTGTCAGTGGGCAAATTTACAAAATCAGCAAGGGATCAAATAACTATTTCCTTCACTGTATGTCAAATTAAATTTCCCTATTAAATTTAATTGAAATGCTATTGATCCATACCAGACCCTACTTATGGCTCCCCATTTTGGTATATGACCCCATCCTGGTACTGTATGTATGATCCCGCAAGCTAAACACATAGCCCTCATCATGGTATACATGATCCCCATCCTGGTAGATGGCCCCGATCCTGGTACATGACTCCCCCATCCTGATACATCAGAAGTGTATTAGCCGGGCAGATGAGCGCTCGCACATTCGGAACCAATCAATTGAACTTCAATTTCTTTCCTCTTTCTGAGTTTGAGCAGCCATCAATTTCTTATGGTTAACTTGTATCAAGCTCATCGGACCAATAAGAGGCCTTTAAATAGATGTCCTCAGCATATGGTATGCAGCCCAGTTCTGGATTAGCAGTTCACTCAACCTTGTGACCATGGCAATTTAACCATAAGAAGTTGATGGCTGCCCAAACTCAGAAAGTGGAAAGAAACTGAAGTTCAATTGATTGGTTCCGAATGTGGGAGCGCTCATCTGCCCGGCTAATACACTTCTGAGATCAATCCACGGACTCCCGGCTGAAAGTTCCGCTTTCCCGCGGACTGGAGCAGTGTTACCACCCGGGGGTCTGCCTCCCGTGCCCCGCGGCCTGCTGCCTCTACTCCCTCGGCTCCTACCGCTCCTGCCCGGTGTCCAGGTTCCCGGGTGTTGTCTGTCTGCCGACGGCTCCGGGGCGCTGGCAGCCGCCGCCCATTGGTCGGTCGGGTTGCGGCTTCCAGGACTTCGTCTGCTCCTCGGGTGCGCGCACCCGGCCCCAGCCGCAGGATTCCAGCGCCCTCTGCTTGAGTAGCACTGCTCATCTCCTCACTTCTGGGGCTACTACTTGAGCACACGAAACTGCATCTCCAAACCTGTTTCTGCTGGAGAAACTGCAGGGAGCATGCTCCTCCCCTCAGCCAATCACCATGCTTCTGTGTCCTGCCAATCAGGACTGCCCTGCTGTGATATAAACTTCCTGTTTCCAGTCAGTCTTTGCCAGGGCAATTTCTATTTAGTGAAGTTGCTAATCCTGGTCTGGTCAGGTTGTTCCTTAGTTGGCTTGATATCTGATTTCTCTGTGTTACTTCCCGCAGATCCCTCCCGTGCTGGCTCCTTGCTGACTTCGGTGTCCTAGGCCTGCTACCCGGATCTCTTCCAAGCTGAGATCGCTGTCTCAAGTCCTGCCCCGGATTCCCCGTGTTCCTGGTTCTTCGTGTTCTATCTTTACCCGGTTGCTGTGTTATTTCCCACGTTGCCTTGGGTCGGTTTAACACCCGTGTCTGCTTCATTGGTCCCTCCGAGGTTGGTACTGGCGGTATCCCTGTATAGGGGTTAAGCGCTCCGGGGCCTCCTTCGGTGGTGTTCCGGTGCTGTGGCCGTGTGGCCCTCCCCTGGGGCGTGGGTGTTTGTGTTGTTCAAATAAACCTGTTGACTCTACTGTACTGGTCCGCCTCTCTATCACCCGGTATCAGCATCCGCTCTACGTGGTCCAGTGGGTCCACGTGTGGGGTCTGTCAGTAGGACGTGACAAGCAGCATACCATAGGAGCCTTACCAGATCCTAAGAGATCGATGTGCCATTGTATAAAGATACACTATAGGTGAGTGCGCTTGCCTATAATTTACATATATATAAAACCTCTACACTTAGGTCTGCGTCTTCTGCTTTTTTATCCCCTTTAGACCTACAGCCTAAGGTCTCGTGTGTACCATCCTGATACATGGAACCCACACCCTAATACATGGCATCCCCACCCTGGAACATAGCCCCCCATCCTGGTACATGGCCCTCCATCCTAGCACATGGCCCCCACCCTGGTACATGGCCCAAGTACATGCTATTCCATCTTGGTACATGGTGCCATCATGCTGCACACCTTAAAAAAACCCCAATCTCATACTCACCATTCCTCTGGTCCTCTGCAGTGTAGCACTGCATTCTCATTATGCAGTAGCTGTGTCTGAGAGAGCAGTGCTCACACGCTGATCAGCTGACTTGCTAGCACATGCTGATCAGCTGATTGGCGCTCACACACAGTCAACTGCGGTCGCCATGCTGGGGACTGGAGGGAGGGAGAGTATACATTTTTTTTCTGTGTGTATGCGTGTGAGGAATAATGTAAATAGCTAATCAGTATGTGGGAGCCTCGCACTTCCACACGCTGATTAACTGACAGGAATACTGTATTCACTGCTCTCTGCGCTCGGGATGATGAGCAGGAGGGTGGGGTTAAGCAGGAAGCATTCAGTTGCTTAATGAGCGGGAACATATAATCACACTGCATCTCATCAGCTGCTCATGACTCATATTTGTGGTCGAATCATGAAGCAAAAAAGATAGATATGTATATTGATAGACCCTTAAGTTGAGGTACCACTGTATATACAAAGAGGATGGATTGAGAAGAGAATCCATGATTGGTACACTGTAGGGATTGTGGTTACATTACCAAACACCAACAGTTCCTATAAATATGTATATAAAGTGCTTTTTTTGTAAAAAAAATATTTGTCAGTATGCATTTCTGAGGTGAGGAGCAGGGGGGTGGGGGCAGGGGGGTGGGGGCTTTGTGCTGTCAGCCGGCGGCCGAGATTGAGGACGGGGTGGGGGGGTTTGAGACAGGGGTGCTGTTGGGCGGCCGGGAGATCCTGTGCACGGTTTACCTGTTGAGGCACCAGGCAGCATGCAGTGGGCGGTAGCAAACGGCAGTCCCCATATAGCTCCACCTCCCAGCCACATTGCCGCCCCCCTGTATATAGTGTTGCCTAAGCTCTCCAGCCTCCAGCACCAGCAGTGTCAGCACAGCGACGAGGCGCTCAGTGATGATGTCATCACTTGAGTCCCCACCGAGCTGATCTGCAGTGTCAGCCGTCAGCACGGCTGACACTGAGGGCAAGATTCGCCCTGCCTGCCCCATGATTACCACCAGCGGTGGCCCTCAGCGCTCTTCAATTTTTCCGGTATGCTGTACCGACACGTACCGCCACCAAAAAAGCACTGTGTATATAAATACATATGGAAAGCTACTAGTACTCAATAAATTAATATCTGTATACTAATCATAATACATAGTACCCTTATGACTATACAATATACGTGAATTGGATTCTGAGGTTACAGTGAAAGGCAATGCTTTGCTGACGCTTTCTCAAGGGGTGTTGGTGTTTGGTAATGTAACCACAATCCCCACAGTATACTCATTTTGGATTCTCTTTATTTATCATCTTTGTATACTGTATATTTTATATCTTTGTGCAATATAATACAGTAATTATTCTACCTATGATATCAGCACTCCTCTGTGTTTTATATACATTTATGAGGTAGTTTTTTTCATTAATCTGTGTCTAATAAGTTCAGATCTATGATATAGTAATTTACAATGATATATCAACAGTATTTGATGCAAATTTTTCCATGGATTTTTTATATGAACATACCACAACTCCTGGGCCAGGGAACAAGCAAAAAGTACGGTATACAGACATTACAGCATGGGATCACAAATAATTTTTTCTTTGATGTAAAACATTTTTTTAAAAACAGGCAGGGAAATGTTTCATCTTACAAAAATGATCAGCTGTGATCCAGTGCTGTAATATCTGTATACTCTGTTACTTCCTCCCTGGCCCAGGAGATGTGGTATGATCAGACCATGTCCCTGTACGGTCAGACACGACCATTACACAGTACATTGGTCACAGATCTCTGGTTGCAGTGAAATCATGGACACATTGTTATATTTGTACACGGCCACAAAATGGAGCAACGTGTCCATGATTTCACTGCAACCAGAGATCTGCCAACAATATCTGCAGAATTATCTGTGTGTGTAACGTGGCTTTAAGTCATATGCACTCACATTTTGAGTATTAGTTTACAAGAACAGAAATTAATTTTTCCATTTTGTTTTGATTGCATTTACTCATTCTCTGTTTGCAACATCGCTAAAACCAGACAGACTGAGATCATTTTAAAGTAAGCTTCCATTCTTACAGTAAGAGCCAACATCTTTGGATTTACATTAGAAAAATATACTTATTTGTATAGACAAAATGATAGCAAATAATTGTGAACATAGTTGGTGAGCTACAGAAGTTTTTCTAAGACATACAACAAAACTAAGATTGATTTGATGTCAAGGAATGTCACTCTCAATGTATGGGATGTCGCTGTATTTGCTGTCCACTTCTGCCCATTGTTTTACAGCCTTGTTGACAATTTCTTCTGACAGCTGGTGAGCATATTCCACGAGAACTGGGTTAGCAGGTTTAAAGTCTTCTTTACTTTCCAGAATATGCCCAACCAGAGCAATGCTTTCATCACCTTTCTTAGATTCTCTGCCACGTCTTTTCTTCAGGTTACTTGTGTTCTGTACAGTGTAATCAGTTTTGGACTTGATGCACCCCATAATAGTCCACAAGATAAAAACAGAAATTGTAGCTCCAGGTATGTATCATGCCTATTTAGGTAATAAATGTGCTTATAAAAATCCAGTTGGTTTACAAGAATTTGTCTTTGTTTGATTTCCTATAATGAAAAAACAGACAATGAGTGTACTATGCACTGTACATAAACCTGCATAGTTTGGACTATTACATTACCTGACTTCAAACAAATATTGAGGTAGAAGATCCCTTTCACAATGCATTTTTTAAGTCATTATTGTGTGAAAGCCAATGCAAGAAGCAAAGATACAAACTATTGCATCACACTATTTTGCTATTTGTATTACCTATACAATGTTATTATTACAAATACTTACAAATATTACAAATACTACTGCAAAATCAAAACCAAAATAAAATTAAAGGAATCTGTCACCAGGTTTTTGCTACCCCATCTGAGAGCAGCATGATGTAGGGGTAGGGAGCCCGATTGCAGTGATGTATTACTTACTGAACTGCCTGATGCAGTTTTGATAGAATCCCTGTTTTCTCTGTTGTAGAAGGAGCTGTGGTCAGAACAAATTTGTGTATAACCCTGCCCATATCACTGATTGGCTGTAAACTGTACATTGTCACCAAGATACCTATCAGTGATGGAGGCTGTGTCTACCTAGATAAGCTGGACTGGTCTGCATGTGAAACCTAGTTCTGTAATGATAATCTCCTGCTGAAAAAACACTGATTATATTGAAACTACAGCACACAGCTTAATAAGTGACACATTACTGGAATCAGGTTATATTGCCCTATATTACACTGCTCTCAGATTAACTAGTAAAAACCAGCTGACAAATTAATTTTAAAGAAAAAAGACTAGTGGGCCTAAAGTAGTAACCAATTGCAGGTGGAATGGTAAATTGAGTATTAAAGGGGTTTTCCCACATATAGAGCGAAGATTGGCATGCACTTAGTCAGCAAAGTGAAGTGCTGATAGACCAGATGTGGGATCCCATAGACCAGGAGTGGGGAACTCCAGGCCTCGAGGGCTGCCAACAGTGCATGTTTTCAGGATTTCCTTAGTATTGCACAGGGGTCAGAATCATCACCAGTGCATATGATTATATTATCACCTATGCAAAACTAAGGAAATCCTGAAAACTTGCACTGTTGGAAGCCCCCGAGGCTCGGAGTTCCCCACCCCTGGTCAATGGGATCCCACATCTGGTCTATCAGCACTTCATTTTGCTGACTAAATGCATCCTTAGGCCAGTCCACCCTTGCCATAGACAAATAAGGAGAATTTTCACAGCACACTCTGAGTTGAAGTATGTAAATATGTAAGACTTTATTCCAAAATGCAAATGTATCATGAATACGGAAATGGTTATCAAGATGCACTGAAATGTGACAATAAAATGAGTTGACGTTTCAACCCTACTACCCTTGTTCACAATGTCACCACGAAAAAGGAGAAACACAATCAAGTGATGTTCATGTAAGAGTGTGTAAAAATTTACTTCCTGAATAAAAAGGTGGAGGCTGTCAGCTGAGGAGGTTGTCACGGAGACAGGGAGGACTTTATGACAGTTTGGGCTGAGGTAAACTAGTCTCCTGAGGTGCTGTGAGGAGAGTGGCTGTGGAGAAGTCTGAGCCAGATAAAGCTGAGACCGGACACTGATCCACTGGACAGCAGAGCCCCTGGAGGGGACCAAAGAATTATTCCCTGCTAAGAAGCGAGTATACTACTGCCAGGAGAGGAGTGCTTTAGAGGAGACGGGTCGGCCATACTGTGAGAGGAAAAGACTGAATTTCTGCTGTGTGGTGTCTCTAGGTGAACACACTTGGCCTCCCAAAAAGCTACAGAGACTAAGACCCCCCCTTCAGACAAGAGGACACAATATCCCTATTTACTACAGTTGTGTTTTATTTATTTTTCATTTTTGGCGCTGAAGACCATTGGAAGTGACTGCGTTAACAGTACTTCTCCAGGCCTGTACAGACTGTAATTGGACTAAACTTTACTATTAGATAAGGTACCCGGGTATCCAACAGATCAGATATATAAATATATATCTTATATATAAAACCCGAAGGCCACTTCCGGAAAGGGCCACGCCCACTTCCGTGATGGTCTTCGCCCAGGGCTGGTGACGTCACCAAGTGCAGTGTAGCCGGGCTTCCCCCGGCTACAGGGACCCGCGGAGAAACGTTCCGGCCAGGAACGTTCCTGTCTGTCCCAGCCGCCTCTGCATTCACCGCTCCAGCCGCCTCTGCCCACCTCGCGGGGCTCGCGACAGGCTCCGCCAACCTCCCCGGGCCTCACGCTAAGCTCCGCCCACCTCCCCGAGTCTCCTGTGAAGCTCCGCCTACCTCTCGGGTCTCCCCCGTGCTCCGCCCACCTCGCGGCCCTCGCGACAGGCTCCGCCTACCTCCCGGGACTCCCGCTAAGCTCCGCCCACCTCCCCGGGGCTCCCGTCAAGCTCCGCCTATCTCTCGAGGCTCCCCTGGCTCCGCCCACCTCGCGGCCCTCGTGACAGGCTCCGCCTACCTCCCGGGGCTCCCGATAAGCTCCGCCCACCTCCCCCGGGCTCCCGTCAAGCTCTGCCTATCTCTCGGGGCTCCCCCTACTCCGCCCACCTCGCGGGGCTCCCGCCTGGCTCCGCCCACCTCACCTGCGCTGACCACTGAGCCTCCATCCTGGCCTGACCACTGAGCCTCCGTCCTGCGCTCCCTCCTGCGCTGACTACCGAGCCTCCTTCCTGCGCTGACCACCGAGCCTCCGTCCTCTGCTGACCACCGAGCCGCCGTCCTAGACTCACCACCGAGCCTCCGTCCTGCCCTGACCACTGAGCCTCCGTCCTCTGCTGACCACAGAGCCCCGTCCTCGCCTGACCACCGACCCTCCGTCCTGCGCTGACCACTGAGCCTCCGTCCTCTGCTGACCACAGAGCCCCCATCCTCGCCTGACCACCGACCCTCCGTCCTGCGCTGACCACTGAGCCTCCGTCCTCTGCTGACCACAGAGCCCCCGTCCTCACCTGACCACCGACCCTCCGTCCTGCGCTGACCACCGAGCCTCCGTCCTCTGCTGACCACAGAGCCCCCGTCCTCGCCTGACCACCGACCCTCCGTCCTGCGCTGACCACAGAGCCCCCGTCCTCGCCTGACCACCGACCCTCCGTCCTGCGCTGACCACTGAGCCTCCGTCCTCTGCTGACCACCGAGCCTCCGTCCTTTGCTGACCACCGAGCCGCCGTCCTAGACTCACCACCGAGCCTCCGTCCTGCCCTGACCACTGAGCCTCCGTCCTCTGCTGACCACAGAGCCCCCATCCTCGCCTGACCACCGACCCTCTGTCCTGCGCTGACCACCGAGCCTCCGTCCTCTGCTGACCACCGAGCCTCCGTCCTCTGCTGACCACAGAGCCCCCGTCCTCGGCTGACCACCGACCCTCCGTCCTGCGCTGACCACTGAGCCTCCGTCTTCTGCTGACCACAGAGCCCCCGTCCTCGCCTGACCACCGACCCTCCGTCCTGCGCTGACCACCGAGCCTCCGTCCTCTGCTGACCACAGAGCCACCGTCCTGCCCTGACTACCAACCCTCCGTCCTGGCCTCACCAATGACCCTCCGTCCTGCGCTCACCACCGACCCTCCGTCCTTGGCTGACCACTCACCCTCTGTCCTGTGCCGACCATTCTGCCTCCATCCTGCGCTGACCACTCTGCCTCCATCCTGCGATGACCACTCTGCCTCCATCCTGCGATGACCACTCTGCCTCCATCCTGCGATGACCACTCTGCCTCCATCCTGCGATGACCACTCTGCCTCCATCCTGCGATGACCACTCTGCCTCCATCCTGCGATGACCACTCTGCCTCCATCCTGCGATGACCACTCTGCCTCCATCCTGCGATGACCACTCTGCCTCCATCCTGCGATGACCACTCTGCCTCCATTCTGCGATGACCACTCTGCCTCCATCCTGCGATGGCCACTGAGCCTCCATCCTGCGATGACCACTCAGCCTCCATCCTGTGCTGACCACTCCTCTGCTGACCACTTACTCCTGTGCTGACCACTCACTCCTGTGCTGACCACTGAGCCTCCATCCTGTGCTGACCACTGAGCCTCCATCCTGTGCTCACTACTGAGCCTCCATCCTGTGCTGACCACTGAGCCCTCCATCCTGCGCTGACCACTGAGCCTCCATCCTGCGCTGTCCACTCTGCCCCCATCCTGCGCTCACCACTCTGCCCCCATCCTGCGCTCAACACTCTGCCTCCATCTTGCGAATACCACTCTGCCTTCATGCTGCACTGACCACTCAGCTACTGCGCAGTGCTAACCACTGAGCCAACGCACTGTGAAAACCACTGAGCCTTCACACCGTCAAAACCACTGAGCCACCATATACACCATATACAGTGCTAACCACTGATCCACCATACAGTGCTAACCACTGAGCCACCATATACAGTGCTAACCCCTGAGCCACCATATACAGTGCTAACTACTGAGCCACCATATACAGTGCTAACCACTGAGCCACCGTATACAGTGCTAACCACTGAGCCACCATATACAGTGCTAACCACTGAGCCACCATAACAGTGCTAACCACTGATCCACCATATACAGTGCTAACCACTGAGCCACCATATACAGTGCTAACCCCTGAGCCACCATATACAGTGCTAACTACTGAGCCACCATATACAGTGCTAACCACTGAGCCACCGTATACAGTGCTAACCACTGAGCCACCATATACAGTGCTAACCACTGAGCCACCATATACAGTGCTAACCACTGAGCCACCATATACAGTGCTAACCACTGAGCCACCATATACAGTGCTAACCACTGAGCCACCATATACAGTGCTAACCACTGAGCCACCATATACAGCGCTAACCACTGAGCCACCATATACAGTGCTAACCACTGAACCACCATATACAGTGCTAACCAATGAGCCACCATATACAGTTCTAACCACTGAGCCACCGTATACAGTGCTAACCACTGAGCCACCATACAGTGCTAACCACTGAGACACCATATACACATGCTAACCACTGAGCCACCATATACAGTGCTAACCACTGAGCCACCGTATACAGTGCTAACCCCTGAGCCACCATATACAGTGCTAACCACTGAGCCACCATATACAGTGCTAACCCTGAGCCACCATATACAGAGCTAACCACTCACCCACCATATACAGTGCTAACCCCTGAGCCACCATATACAGTGCTAACCACTGAGCCACCGTATACAGTGCTAACCCTGAGCCACCAATAAAGAGCTAACCACTCACCCACCATATACAGTGCTACCACTGAGCCACCATATACAGTGCTAAACACTGAGCCACCATATACAGTGCCAACCACTGAGCCACCATATACAGTGCTAACCACTGACTCACCATATACAGTGCTAACCACTGAGCTACCATATACAGTGCTAACCACTGAGCCATCATATACACTGCTAACCACTGAGCCACCATATACAGTGCTAACCACTGAGCCACCATATACAGTGCTAACCACTGAGCCACCATATACAGTGCTAACCACTGAGCCACCAATATACAGTGCTAACCACTGAGCCACCATATACAGTGCTAACCACTGAGCCACCATATACAGTGGTAACCACTCAGCCACCGTATACAGTGCTAACCACTGAGCCACCAATATACAGTGCTAACCACTGAGCCACCATACAGTGCTAACCACTGAGCCATCATATACAGTGCTAACCACTGAGCCACCATATACAGTGCTAACCACTGAGCCACCATACAGTGCTAACCACTGAGCCACCATATACAGTGATAACCACTGAGCCACCATATACAGTGCTAACCACTGAGCCACCATATACAGTGCTAACCACTGAGCCACCATATACAGTGCTAACCACTGAGCCACCATATACAGTGCTAACCACTGAGCCACCATATACAGTGCTAACCACTGAGCCACCATATACAGTGCTAACCACTGAGCCACCGTATACAGTGCTAACCACTGAGCCACCATATACAGTGCTAACCACTGAGCCACCATATACAGTGCTAACCACTGAGCCACCATATACAGTGCTAACCACTGAGCCACCGTACACAAGGCTAACCACTGAGCCACGGTATACAGTGCTAACCACTGAGCCACCAATATACAGTGCTAACCACTGAGCCACCATATACAGTGCTAACCACTGACCCACCATATACAGTGCTAACCACTGAGCCACCATATACAGTGCTAACCACTGACCCACCATATACAGTGCTAACCACTGAGCCACCATATACAGTGCTAACCACTGAGCCACCATATACAGTGCTAACCACTGAGCCACCGTACACAAGGCTAACCACTGAGCCACGGTATACAGTGCTAACCACTGAGCCACCAATATACAGTGCTAACCACTGAGCCACCATATACAGTGCTAACCACTGAGCCACCATATACAGTGCTAACCACTGACCCACCATATACAGTGCTAACCACTGAGCCACCATATACTGTGCTAACCACTCAGCCACCATATACTATGCTAACCACTCAGCCACCATACAGTGCTAACCACTGAGCCACCATATACAGTGCTAACCACTGAGCCACCATATACAGTGCTAACCACTGAGCCACCGTATACAGTGCTAACCACTCACCCACCATATACAGTGCTAACCACTGAGCCACCGTATACAGTGCTAACCACTGAGCCATCATATACAGTGCTAACCACTGAGCCACCATACAGTGCTAACCACTGAGACACCATATACAGTGCTAACCACTGAGCCACCATATACAGTGCTAACCACTGAGCCACCATATACTGTGCTAACCACTGAGCTACCATATACAGTGCCAACCACTGAGCCACCATACAGTGCTAACCACTGAGCCACCATATACAGTGCTAACCACTGAGCCACCATATACAGTGCTAACCACTGAGCCACCATATACAGTGCTAACCACTGAGCCACCATACACAGTGCTAACCACTGAGCCACCGTATACAGTGCTAAACACTGAGCCACCGTATACAGTGCTAACCACTGAGCCACCATATACAGTGCTAACCACTGAGCCACCGTATACAGTGCTAACCACTGAGCCACCATACACAGTGCTAACCACTGAGCCATCATATACAGTGCTAACCACTGAGCCACCATATACAGTGCTAACCACTGAGCCACCATATACAGTGCTAACCACTGAGCCTCCATACACTGCTAACCACTGAGCCACCATATACAGTGCTAACCACTGAGCCACCATATACAGTGCTAACCACTGAGCCACCATATACATCGCTAACCACTGAGCCACCGTATACAGTGCTAATCACTGAGCCACCATATACAGTGCTAACCACTGAGCCACCGTATACAGTGCTAACCACTGAGCCACCATACACAGTGCTAACCACTGAGACATCATATACAGTGCTAACCACTGAGCCACCATATACAGTGCTAACCACTGAGCCACCATACACAGTGCTAACCACTGAGCCATCATATACAGGGCTAACCACTGAGCCACCGTATACAGTGCTAACCACTGAGCCACCATATACAGTGCTAACCACTGAGACATCATATACAGTGCTAACCACTGAGCCACCATATACAGTGCTAACCACTGAGCCACCATACACAGTGCTAACCACTGAGCCATCATATACAGGGCTAACCACTGAGCCACCGTATACAGTGCTAACCACTGAGCCACCATATACAGTGCTAACCACTGAGACATCATATACAGTGCTAACCACTGAGCCACCATATACAGTGCTAACCACTGAGCCACCATACACAGTGCTAACCACTGAGCCATCATATACAGGGCTAACCACTGAGCCACCGTATACAGTGCTAACCACTGAGCCACCATATACAGTGCTAACCACTGAGCCACCATACACAGTGCTAACCACTGAGCCTCCATATACAGTGCTAACTACTGAGCCACCATATACAGTGCTAACCACTGAGCCACCATATACAGTGCTAACCACTGAGCCACCGTATACAGTGCTAACCACTGATCCACCGTATACAGTGCTAACGACTGAGCCACCATACAGTGCTAACCACTGAGCCACCATATACAGTGCTAACCACTGAGCCACCGTATACAGTGCTAACCACTGAGCCATCATATACAGTGCTAACCACTGAGCCACCGTATACAGTGCTAACCACTGAGCCACCATATACAGTGCTAACCACTGAGCCACCATATACAGTGCTAACCACTGAGCCACCATACACAGTGCTAACCACTGAGCCTCCATATACAGTGCTAACCACTGAGCCACCATATACAGTGCTAACCACTGAGCCACCAATATACAGTGCTAACCACTGAGCCACCATATACAGTGCTAACCACTGATCCACCATATACAGTGCTAACCACTGAGCCACCATATACAGTGCTAACCACTGAGCCACCATATACAGTGCTAACCACTGAGGCACCGTATACACACAATTCATTTCACCGCACTCCCCTAACTATTAGTAAATAAACTATATATGGATTCTAGACTACCCGATTCTTTAGAATCGGGCCACCATCTAGTGTACATATATGTACACTGGGTTTATATGTATTGTATGTATAGAGTTGATAAGATTGTAAATCGGTGTGTTATTTCAGTGATCCTCACTAAACTGCATCCATCTGATTTACACCTGTCCTGCTGCTGTGTGTAGTAAATCGCTTATTTTTCTGTATAGATTTTAGGTAAATTTATTTTTGGCATTGTCTCCTCACACTGAGGAGGAACATTAAGATAACACACCGACCCCTAGCTTGATGCTGGGTGTATGTAAATAATTTATCTATTTCTGGGGAAATAACATATCTGTGCATCTTACTCTAAATTTTCCATCTGTTTCCCCAAGTAAAAGCAAGTATTTTACGTTGCTTCTGCCTCCGTCTCCGTTTCTGTGACTCACTGGATCTAGTACGGACCTCTGGTCATTACATATATACAAAATTGCACAAAGAAAAAAACATGATTTGGTACAATATACACAGAATATTCTGAAAAAATAATGTTAAAGTAATGTTACTAAAAATTGATAAACAAAATCACTTGGTTATTTATAGTAATGTGCTTACATACAATCATGGCCGAAAGTGTTGGTACTAGTGATAATTGAATACCAAAATATTCGGGTTAGGATTATCCATTCTGAATATTCTTTAATATTTGTGTGCTTGTACTGAATAATGAACCCAACTGTATGGAAAACCCCAATATTTTTCAGCTAGACCCAGGGAAGTGATGTGCGGGGAGGAAGGGATATCATGGTAATGAGTGCATCAACTTGCCAATCACTCAATTGGATCTTAGCTCCATATAGATAATTAAACAGTAGTATGTTACCCAGTAGCCACAACTCCTGATGAAGCCGCTTTTACAGGTGAAACGCGCGCTGAGGCAGGACTCCCCTCCAGTATTACCAGCAGCTGTCTGACCCGGATCAACAATGTCTCAAGGTAACCATGCCTCCTGAATTGAATAGTTTAATGCTGATTCACCTTGAAAGTGGCAGAGGGTTTATAGGCTGCAGCGTGTTAGGACAAAGCAGATCCTTTGTGTACTTTAGTTTGTCCCTTGGTCAGCTAGGGAACTCTCCCTATACACATATTTAGTATAGACATTGGCTGGTTAGCTGCTGTACTGTAGGGATGCCCTTCTTTGCATTTTTGAGGTATTTGTTGTCCTCTTGGTAACTTTGTTACCATATGCCATCCTACTTTCACTTTTTCGCTATGTATTATTAATAAATTTATATACATTTACAGTTGAAACCAGAAGATCACATAAACTATATAAAATGACACATATACATGTTTTTGTTGTATAGAACCAAAGTTGACAGTGAAATGGCACTACCACATTCTAGAAGAAATTATGTATAATTCCTATGTTTACACAAAACAGTAAACTATATAAACAACATTAGGAACTAGTTAAAGTAAATGAGCTCACAATGTGGTCCCAATGGTTAAAAATATTGTTGAAATTTATTTATGACACATATATAAACACACACAAGTTAAAATCACTTTAAAAACACTTAAACCTCAGAGGAGGTATGTGGGTCTACTACCACATGCCACAGAACAAAAGGCGTGACAGATTAAGTCTCAATCTTATAAAATAAAATCTTCTATATTATTATAGCACCATTTATGCCATGGTGCTTTACATGTGAAAAGGGGCATACACAGACAAGTACAAAAACAAGAGCAATACAAGGCATACACAAGAACAAAAGGAGAGAGGACCCTGCCCACGAGGGCTCAGTCTACTAGGGATGGGTGACGATACACTAGGAGAGGGTAGAGCTGTTCGCGCGGTGGTTCAGTGGACTTAGGATTGCCGTTTGCAGGCTTGTTGGAAGAGGTGGGTCTTCAGGTTCTTTTTGAATGTTTCCACGGTGGGCAAGAGTCTGATGTGTTGGGGTACAGAGTTCCATAGTATGGGCTAAGCATGGGAGAAATCTTGTATGATGTTGTGGGAAGAGATAAGAGAGGAATAGAGAAGGAGATCTTGAGAAGATCGAAGGCTGCGTGTAGGTAAGTACTTGGAGACCATGTCACAGATGTATGGAGGAGACAGGTTGTGGACGGGTTTGCATGTCATGGTTAGGGTTTTGAAATGGAGCCTCTGGACAATAGGAAGCCAGCGAAGGGATTGGAAGAAAGGAGAGGCTGGGGAATGGTGGGGAGACAGGTTGATTAGTCGGGCAGCAGAGTTTAGGATAGATTGGAGGGTGCAAGAGTGCTAAAGGGGAGGCCAGGGAGTAAGAGGTTGCAATAGTCGAGACAGGAGATGATTAGGGAGTGCAAGAGTGTTTTTGAAGTTTCTTCGTCAAGGAATGTACGGATCCGGGAAATATTTTTGAGTTGGAGTTAGCAGGATGTGGCAAGGGCTTGGATATGTGGCTTGAAAGAGAGGGCAGAGTCAAGGATCACCCCAAGATACCGAGCATGGGGACTGGGGAAAGTGAGCAGCCATTGCTTTTAATAGATAGGTCTGGTGGCGGGGTAGAGTGAGATGCGGGAAAGATGAGGAATTCTGTTTTGTCCATGTTCAGTTTTAGAAAGCAAGCAGAAAAGATGTAATAGCGACAGACATTGTTGGATTTTGGTTAGTAAAGAGGTGATGTCAGGTCCAGAGAGGTAGATCTGTGTGTCATCAGCGTAGAGATGATACTGCAAACTGTGGGATTCTATGAGTTGTCCCAGGCCAAAGGTGTAGATGGAGAATAGTAGAGGTCCAAGAACTGAGCCTTGGGGAATACCGACAGACAGGGGACAAGATGAAGAGGTGGTGTGGGAGATGAAGACGCTGAATGTCCGGTCTGTTAGATATGACGAGATCCAGGATAGAGCCAACTCTGTGATGTCAAGAGATGAGAGAATCTGTAATAGGAGGGAATGGCCCACAGTGGTGTCAAAGGCAGAAGACAGGTCTAGGAGGAGGACAGAATACTTTTGCTTGGTCTTGACGGTTAGTAGGTCATTGGAGACTTTAGTTAGGGCAGTTTCAGTAGAGTGATGCGGTCGGAAGACAGACTGTAACCGGTCAAAGAGGGTGCAGGAGGAGAGCTGGAAGGTCAGTTAAGGATTGACATGCTGTTCCAGCAGTTTTGAGACATATGGGAGAAGTGACATCGGGTGATAGCTAGACAAAGTGGATGGGTTAAAGGACTTTTTGAGAATGGGTGTGATTGAGGCATGTTTGAAGGTTTAGAGGAAGACACCATTTGTAAGTGAAAGGTTGAAGAGATGTGTTCGGTTTGGGATGCGACTGTGGCGAGGTTGGGGATGAGGTGAGATGGGAGCGGGTCAAGCATGCAAGTGGTGAGAGCTGATCTTCTGTCATGGTGGAAAGTTGGTTTTGGAAGAACAGTGCTGAGCAGTTATGAGGAGGGGCATAAGGGCTGCGAGCCAAATCTTTCTCTGATGTTATCAACCTTCTGCTTAAAGAAAGAAGCAAAATCTTCAGCAGAAATGAGTGGAGAGGGAGGAGGTGCTGGGGACCGAGGAGAGAATTAAAAGTATTTAAAAGCTGTATAGGGTTGTGAGACAAGGCGGATATGAGAGATGAGAAGTAAGTTTGTTTTGCGGCAGTGAGTTTGGACTTGAAGTTGGCGAAGGACTGCTTGTATACGACAAAGTGCTCGGCAGAATGGGATCTCTTCAATCTCCGCTCAGCTACCCTGAAGGCCCGTCTCAGTTCTTTGGTCAGGTTGGTCTGCCTGGTGGTCTGTGCGACCTCAAAAAGTTTAACTTGATTACATATAGAAGACCTTATTGTACAGTTGTGGCCAAAAGTATTGACACCCCTGCAATTCTGTCAGATAATACTCAGTTTCTTCTCATAAAAATGAAAAAGTACTTTTATTTTCCACAATCATTTTTTTTTTCATTTTTACAGATTTATTTGTGAAGCACCTGGGGGTTCAAAGTGCTCACCACCCATCTAGGTAAGTTTCTTCGGGGGTCTAGTTTCCAAAATGGGGTTACTTGTAGGGGAGCTCCAATGTTTAAGCACACAGGGACTCTCCATACGTTACATGGTGTCCGCTAACAATTTGAATAGAAAAAGAGCTCCTATTGTTAGCGGACACCATGTCACGTTTCAAGAGTCCATGTATGCCTAAACATTAAAGCTCCCCCACAAGTGACCCCATTTTGGAAACTAGACCCCCAAGGAACTTATTGAGATGCTTAGTGAGCACTTTGAACCCCCCAGGTGTTTCACAAATTGATCCTCAAATATGAAACAATACTTTTTTTTCCACAAAAAAATTCTTTTAGCTTACTTTTTTTCATTTTCACATGGACAACAGAATAAATTGTTTCCTAAAATCTGTTGGACAATTTCTCCTGAGTTCACCGATACCTCATATGTGGTCATAAACCACTGTTTGGGCGCACGGCAGGACTCAGAAGGGAAGAAGCGCCATTCCACTTTTTGAATGGAAAATTGACTCCAAAAGTCAAATTGCGCTCCTTCCCTTCTGAGCCCTGCTGTGCGCCCAAACAGTGGTTTATGACCACATATGAGGTATCGGTGTACTCAGGAGAAAATGCTCAACAAATTTTAGGATCCATTTTATCCTAGTCTCCATGTGAAAATGAAAGAATTGAGGCAAAAAGAAGATTTTTGTTTGAAAAATTAAAATGTCCATTTTTTCCCTCCACTTTGCTTTAGTTCCTGTGAAGCACCTGAAGGGTTAATAATCTGCTTGAATATGGTGTTGAGTAGCTTGAGGGATGCAGTTTTTGGAATGGTGTCACTTTTGGGTGTTTTCTGTCATGTAAACCCCTCAAAGGGACTTCAAATGTGATGTGGTCACTAAAAAAAATGGTTTTGTAAATTTTGCTGGAAAAATGAGAAATTGCTGATGAACTTTGACCCCTTATAACTTCCTAACAAAATTTTTTTTTTCCAAAATTGCACTAATGTAAAGTAGACATGTGGGAAATGATATTTATTAACTATTTTGTGTCATATAACTCTCTGGTTTAGCAGAATAAAAATTCAAAATATAAAAATTGCTAAATTTCTAAAATTTTGCCAAATTTTCAATTTTTTCACAAATAAACGCAAAAATTATCGACCTAAATTTCATACTAACATGAAGCCCAATATGTCATGAAAAAACAATCTCAGAGTCGCTAGGATCCGTTGAAGCGTTCCAGAGTTATAACCTCATAAAGGGACACTAGTCAGAATTGACAAAAATGGCCTGGTCATTAGGGTCAAAATAGTCTGGGTCATGAAGGGGTTAAAGATGCTAATCCTGGAGCCCCAATCCGAGCCCCAGATAAATTGCCGAAAAATCTTGGTTAAGAGTCAGTCATCAGCTTTGGATAATATTGTGGGCAGCCTTTGTAAATGGAAAAGTAGTTTAGGAAAAGAGACCATTTTAAGAAGATGAGCTTTGCCCGCAAAATACAGTTTGAGGGATGTCCATGATTGTATTTCCTGAGTTATCGTAGAAATTAAGGGCCGGATATTAAGTTGGTACATAGTGTAGGGGTTAGAGGGTAAGAGAATACCAAGATATCTCAAAGAGCCATGCCGCCACTGAAAGGGAAAAGGAAACGCCTGAGATTTGTTGAAGTTTATACAAAATCCTGAAATTGCACCAAACTCCTGAAAAGCCGCCATTATAAAAGGAACGGAAACGTTAGGATTAGCTATCATGAGCAGAATGTCATCTGCAAATGCCAAGTTTTGAGAGCATGGGGGCCGATCCCAATTCCTTCAAAGTAGGGAATCATCTCCAGATATCTAAGCAATGGGTCTAGGGCAATATTAAATAGCAGGGGAGACAGAGGATATCCCTGCCTCGTACCTCTGAAAAAATTGAGAAGGGGGCCAACTGAATATCATGGAGCCAAATTGAGGATTGAGGATTAATGTAAATTGTCCGAATAAAATTGAAAAAAAGAAACCCAAACAGTCTGTATTTCAGTACGAATGAGGTGAGAACAAGATAGCCGGTCGAAAGCCTTATCAGCATCAAGGCTGACCAGTATGTTCCGTTTGATAACTATGTATGACAGCGGTTAACGTCGTTCTAATATTGTATGTGATGGACCAGCCATGGACGAAGCCCGTTTGGGACGTGGTAAGGATATTAGGAAGTATAGATTGTAATCTATTGGCCATGATTTTGGTGAGCAATTTGAAGTCTACATTAAAAAGGGAAACTGGGCGGTATGAGGCAGGGAGTAATGGGTCTTTACTTAGCTTTGGTAATAATGATAAGCATGCCTCATTGAATCAATCGGGCATAGAACCCGAATCAACAATATGGTTAAACAGGGAAGTGAGATGAGGTACTAATAATGGTTTTAACAATTTACAGAATTCTGCTGAATATCTGTCAGGGCCAGGTGCTTTGAGCAGTTTAAAAGACTGAATGGGGGCGTGTCCTGGAGCTTGAGCTGAATGGCAGCAACTTAACTGAGCTCCTCGTATAAGCAGCTGAAATTGACGAGCAAGCAGCCCATCAAAGGGTTAATTGCTCAAGAAACTGGACTAAAAGACCCCTAAACACAATCTGACCTCCATTGGACCCCTTCCCAGGGCTCTGGGACTGAGGATTGCCCCAGATTATTCCACAACTCACTCAGCCTGCATGTGCAGGGACTGCGACCTCACACGAGGCATCACTGCAACTGGCTCATATTTGGCTCATCGGCACCATATAGGACCACTGTGAACATTGGGGACCTCCGAGGCCACTCTGAAGGTGAGATCTCCCAGGACTACCCCTGCATTCCCTGCATCGCCATATCCCAAGCAGCTCCCGATGCCTGATAACTAGCTCCCTCAAGCCCCGCACTCAGGGGGGAATACTACTCAGGCTCCAGCCACCAATATCTAAGGGAGAAGAGATCTGCACAATAAAATCCCAACTGTGGCCTCCGGCTGAGTCACAGTGGCCACGGAGCTGTTGGAACGCCAAGCGTTTCCCCGTTACTAAGGAGCCGGCGACACACAAATCTCTCAATTGCTGGGGAGGTGGTGGACGCGAAGCCCTCTCACGTTGCCAAGGCACCGCACGGACTCGACACCCCGCTCCTTTGCCACAGAGCGGTCAGGATACCAAGTGCCTCGCCGTCACTAAAGAGCCGGCGGGACGCAAAGTTCACCGTCATTGCTAGGAAGCCAGTGGTCGCGAAGCTCATCGCCGCTGTGGTGGAGACTCTGAGACCAAGGCTACTAGTGGTTGCTAAGGAGCCGTCAGGGCGCTGTGCCTTTCGCCGCTGTGGAGGAGAAGCTGAGCACCTGGGATACCGGACCACACGGCTGCAACGCTCAACCCCCGCCTGAACCAGCACCAACAGTTGGCTCTCCTGATAGAAACCACGCTTGGGACCAGGGCCAGAGCCTGCACGGATCACTGAGACACAGCTTAGCGGGCAGAGATGGACGCTAGGCATAAATTGAGCTGAGCTGTGTGAAGAGGAATGGGAAATTTGAAAAATAAAAGTGACACTAAGCTTTTCTTCAACTCCAACCCTAACTTGCACCTGTATGCAATACCACCGGAGTGGTACCTCCCTTTACCCCCCTGACATTTGCTTTTTGGCCTATGCAAGACCCCAGTGCTTCACTACAGATAAGGATCCAGCACTGATATACCTCCTCCCCCTCAACATAGGGCCTATTTCTGTATATATATCCTCACCCCATCTACTCTCCTTGGCCCTCCTCCCCCCCACTATCTTACTATACTTTTATTATTTTTACTAGATGGTGGCCCGATTCTAACGCATCGGGTATTCTAGAATACCTTGTAAACAGGAGTGAACTGCGTCACACTATGACTGACAGCCTTGTAAACAGGAGTGAACTGCGTCACACTATGTCTGACAGCCTTGTAAACAGCAGAGAAGTGCGTCACACTATGAGCAGCAGTTGAAATTGCGCGCCAATATACCAAGCCGTGCTCCGCTTCGCTGATTGGTCGCCGCCAGCCGCGACGACCAATCAGCGCACTTGGCGACGACCAATCAGCGAAGCGGAGCATAGCTTGGCAGGGGTTTTGAATCCCGCGCTGCGGGATTCATATTTCCCGCCAAGCAGCGCTGCTTCGCTGATAGGTCGCCGCGGCCAGAAGTGACCAATCAGCGAAGAGGTGCACGGCTTGGCAGAGGTTTAGAATCCCGCGTTGCTGACCAATCAGCGGCGCGGGATTCATATTTCCTGCCAAGCTGCGCCGCTTCACTGATTGGTCGCCACCGGCCGCAGCGACCAATCAGAGGAATGGCATGGCTTGGCGGGGGATTTGAATTATGGCCGCCATATAGGAATACCCATAATGTGGGTGTTCCAATATGGAGGTCGGGGTACTACTGCTGCAAGCTGATGTCGGTCATCTCCCGGCTGGCTCGCCGCGGACCTCTGTGCGGCAATAGATGAGCAACAGCTACCGTTGGATCTCCCGACGATAGCCGTGGCCGGATGCATGTATCCTGGCGATAGCGACGCCAATGCGTTGCCGTCGGCAGGTTTCAGCTTGGCGCGAGTTTTGAATGTGCGGCTGTTTTGCATACGCTTCGCTTATTGGTTGCCGCGGCTGGCGGCGACCAATGAGCACTGGTGCGCGATTTCCTGGACAGACAGACACGTTTAGGCAATTATATAGTAGATACCCACAGTAGTGTCAGTGTACAGTGGTGTCTGTATGCAGCAGTGTCGGTGTGCAGCAGTGTTGGTGTGCAGCAGTATCAGTGCTGTGCGGCAGTGTTGGTGTGCGGCGGTGTTGGTGGGCAGTGGTGTTGGTGTATAGCCGTGTTAGTGTACAGCAGTGTCGGTGTACAGAAGTATCAGTGTTGTGCGGCAGTGTCTGTGTGCGGTGGTGTTGGTTTGCGGCGGTGTTGGTTTGCAGCGGTGTCGGTGTGCGGCGGTGTCAGTGTGCAGTGGAGTCGGTGTACAGCGCTATCAGTGTTGTGCGGCGAAGTCGGTGTGTGGCGGTGTCGGTGTACTGCGGGTGTCGGTGTGGGTGTACAGCAGTATCAGTGTTGAGCAACGGTGTCGGTGTGCATGGTGTCGGTGTGCGGTGGTGTCGGTGTGCGGCGGTGTCGGTGTTCAATCACCGGGTGAGACTAATCAGCGGGGCAAAATGGAGCGGGGCAGGATGGAGCCAGCAGTGCCGGTGTGCGGCAGTGTCGGGTGTGAAGCGATGTCGGTGTGAAGCGGTGTCTGTGGTGTGTGGCAGTGTCAGTGTTGTGCGTCTGTGTTGGTGTGTGGTGGTGTTGGTGTGCGGTGGTGTCGGTCAGCGGCGGTGTCGGTGTGCAGCAGTGTCGGTGTTTTGCACCGGTGTCGGTGTTCAGTCGCAGGGCGAGACTAATCAGCGGGGGCAGAATAGAGCGGGACAGGATGGAGCGAGCGAGGCAGGATGGAGTCAGCAGGAGCAGAATGGAGCCAGTGGGGCAGGATGGAGCCAGCGGGGCAGGATGGAGCCAGCAGTGCTGGTGTGTGGCGGTGTCGGTGTGAAGTGGTGTCGGTGTGAAGCGGTGTCTAAGGTGTGTGGCAGTGTCAGTGTTGTTCGGGGGTGTTGGTGTGTGGCAGTGTTGGTGTGTGGCAGTGTCAGTGTGTGGCAGTGTCGGTGTGTGTGAGTGTCGGTGTGCGGCAGTGTCAGTGTTGTGCGGCGGTGTCGGTGTTCAGTCGCCAGCATTGTCGGTGTGCAGCGTTGTCAGTGTGCAGCGTTGTCAGTGTGCAGCGTTGTCAGTGTGCAGCAGTGTCAGTGTGATGCGGTGTCAGTGTGCAGCGGTGTCTGTGGTGTACAGCGGTGTCAGTATTGTGCGGCAGTGTCTGTGGGCAGCGGTGTCGGTGTTCAGTGGCCGGGCAGAATGGAGCAGGGCAGGATGGAGCGAGCGGGGCAGGATGGAGCGAACGGGGCAGGATATAGCTGGGGGTCAAGATGGAGCCGGGGGACAGGATGGAGGTAGGGGGCAGTATGGAGGCGGGGGGCAGGATGGAGCTGGCAGAGCAGGATGGTGGTGGCGGGGCAGGATGGTGGCGGGGAGGCAGGATGGAGGCAAGGGGGGCAGGATGGAGGTGGGGGGCAGGATGGAGCGAGCGGGGCAGGATGGAGTAGGGGGAGCAGTATGGAGCAGGCGGGGCAATATGGTGGCGGGGGGTAGGATGGAGGTGGGGGCACAGGATGGAGCGAGCTGGACAGGATTTAGTGAGCAGGAGCAGGATGGAGCCAGTGGGGCAGGATGGTGGCAAGGGGGCAGGATGGAGTGAGGGCAGGGGGGTGGAGCAGGAAGAGAGCGGAAGGATGGAACAAGGGGCGAGTGGCAGGGAGGATGGACCGGGGCGTGAGGGGGGCAGTGGCGAGAGCAGGATGGAGGTGGAGGGTTGGGGGCGGGGGGGGGGGGGGCGATGGATGCAGGCAGGATGGAAGCGGGGGCAGGATGAGTGCTGGGGGGGCAGGATGGAGCAGCGGGGCAGTGATGGGGGCAGGATGGCGGGGCAGGATAGGAGGGGGCAGGATGGAGCCAGGGAGCAGGATGGAGCAGCGGGCAGGATGGTAGGGGGGGGGGGCAGGATGGAGCCGGGCGGGCAGGATGGAGGCTGGGGGGGCAGGATGGAGCTGGCGAGGCAGGATGGTGGCGGGGGGGCAGGATGGAGGCTGGGGGGGCAGGATGGAGCGAGGGGGCAGGATGATGTGGGGGAGCAGGATGGAGGCAGGGGGCAGGATGGAGCGAGCGGGGCAGGATGGAGCCAGGGAGCAGGATGGAGCCAGCGGGGCAGGATGGTGGCGGGGGTGGGGGCAGGATGGAGCCGGGCGGGGCAGGATGGAGGCGGGGGGGCAGGATGGAGCTGGCGAGGCAGGATGGTGGCGGGGGGGCAGGATGGAGGCTGGGGGGACAGGATGGAGCGGTGGGCGGATGATGTGGGGGAGCAGGATGGAGGCAGGGGGCAGGATGGAGCGAGCGGGGCAGGATGGAGCCAGGGGAGCAGGATGGAGCCAGCGGGGCAGGATGGTGGCGGGGGGTGGCGCAGGATGGAGCCGGGGGGGCAGGATGGAGGCGGGGGGGGCAGGATGGGGCTGGCGAGGCAGGATGGTGGCGGGGGGGCAGGATGGAGGCTGAGGGGGGGCAGGATGGAGAGAGCGGGGCAAGATGATGTGGGGGAGCAGGATGGAGGCAGGGGGGCAGGATGGAGTGAGCGGGGCAGGATGGAGCCAGGGGAGCAGGATGGAGCCAGCGGGGCAGGATGGTGGCGGGGGTGGGCAGGATGGAGGTGGGCGGGGCAGGATGGAGGTGGGGACAGGATGGAGGCGGGGGCAGGGTGGAGCGAGCGGGGCAGGATGGAGCTGGGGGGGCAGGAAGGAGCCCGGGGGGCACAATGAAGCTGAGGGGGCAGGATGGAGCGAGCGGAGCAGGATGAAGCGAGCGGGGCAGGATGGAGCGAGCGGGGCAGGATGGAGCGAGCGGGGCAGGATGGAGCACCGGGGGGCAGGATGGAGGCAGGGGGGGCAGGATGGAGCCGGGGGGCAGGATCCCCCTTGCCCCCCTCTGTTCTCACCCGTAGCTGGCTTGAGCGATGCCAAGTGCTGAAGTCTCTGCAGCTGTCATGTGACAGGGTGGGCTATGTGACGTCACATCAGCCCGCCCTGTCACATGACCGCTGTACAGAGTGCGACTCTGTAGCTGGAGGTGACAGGTGAGAACAGAGGGAGGTGGGTAGGGGTGAGAATGGGGGGGTGAGGACGGAGCGGTGGGTTCCGATGCAGGGGGCCGCCGCGGGCCCCTGTGATAGCCGCGGCTGGACGTGTGTATCCTGGCGATAGCAACGCCTATGCGTCGCTGTCGCCAAGTTTCAGCTTGGCGCCAGTTTTGAATGGGCACGGCTGTTTTGCATACGCTGCGTTCATTGGTTGCCGCGGCTGGCGGCAACCAATAAGCGCTGGCGCGTGATTTCAGTGACAGACAGACACGATTAGGCAATTATATAGTAGATTTTTCTACTTATCTTGACTAGTTTCCTTTTGCAACCCCTCTTCTTCCCCTTTTTCAACTCTCCTTTACTCCCCATTCACCATTACCTCTTACCCTGAAATCTCACATCTTTTACCTCCCCTATTACCCCCTTATCTCAACTTCAATTTTTCCCTTTTTCTTTTCATTTCCTAGCTCACAGTATCCGCTTTTTTTTCTTTTCTCCTATTTTATTTTTACTTTTATTGATATTTGTTATTTCTCTTATTATTTAAGTTTTTTATTCTCTTTAATTTTGGTCTACACCATCGAATTATCACTCCAAGATACTCCTACCCTTAAACTCTCAATAGACAGACTGCTTAAACTGTATCCACCGTTTTACTAATCACCGCCCCCCAACTGGGGATTACAGGACTGTTTACGTTCTACTTTTACATCTAATGGACTTTTTACCTCACCCAATCTAACATCGACCTGGAACACATACCAGGGACCATAGTGTCGGTCACCACTGTGAACTTAATACTGTTCACCAGCCAGGACAATCCTGAAGCACCCCAAGCCACACACTACAGACTTCGCACAGACCTGAGGAGCAGGAGACTACAATCAAGCTAAGCCGGTGGGCTTACAACATTCCAAGAAGACCGTCTGTATCCTGGCAAACACCTCAGGTGGACAAGAAAGCACTAGCGAGGACATAAGTTTAATCTCTATAGAGTAATACTTTTTTATGCGACAGATAGTATAACTGCTGCTACTTCAGCCTTAGGACAAGATTCTCCATGCCATTGTTTTTAGTAATATGGTACCCTGCTCACACAGGTAGCCACAGCCTTCCCTACTGCACAGCTGGGTTTCCACAGCAGGTACCTACTACATGCAACACCTTTCACCCCGAAACAGTAGGGGGAGCTAGACTCACTGACTTTAGGTGAGATCCCCTATAAATACTGCTGCTGGGGAGAAGTTAGACAGAGTGTGCTGACGCTAGGAGAGCTGCGAAGATGTCCTGGTGCTCGGTGCCGCGGTTATGCCCGAACCAGTGACCCGGAGTGACCCTTCTGCCATTCAGCCAAGCCTAGGAGTGGGGACAGAAGGCACGGAGCTTAACCAAGGGAGCAGAGAAACTAGTGGAAGTTTGCCAAAGATTTACCGGACTTCGGGGATCCGCACCTGCAGGATCACTCTAGGACTGCAGAGAACACTGGCACACCGTGGAGACTTCAGTCACCCGGTCCCACTGCGTACCCAATAAAAGGGAGCCAGACACCGTAGTGTGGAATAACACAGCAGTAATCAGATAGGGTAACCCGTGGACTGCGCAGGAGGAGAGAGAGGACCAGAGAAAGTGAGGAGGCCAGTCATGTTGTATACAGACAGGGCTTCAGTGACAGCAGGGAACCTGAGGAGGCCTTATACCCACTTGCTGTGGAGACTCACTGTGCACCTGGTCACCCGACAGTGCTCTGGACATCTTTACCTGAGAGTATCATCAGTAAAAAGTAAAAAAAGAGACATTCTTCAGTGCGTGTGTGTTATTCATCTCCGTCCCCAGCCTCCATATAGACTGCCCCCAATGCTTCTTACCCTGGCCTCAAATCTCACTCCAAGCTGCCCCTTTACTCTACGCTGCCCCGGAGGATCAGCTCCACCTGTAGGGAGCTTTGCCATTTTTGCCGCAATACCATTGCCCTCCGGAGGACTGTGGCGGCGCTGGTGATCCCTCACCAGGTACTATAGGTGGGATCACAAGACAACAACTCTTTTCCCTTGTACATAACCCCTCATTGAAGTGTCACCCAGGCCACAGGCTCAGGCACCGCCACCGCCACCAGTGACATCCCCGTGATCCCCTCTGAGCCTGATACCTGAGTACCCCCCGGGCCTGGGGCTCGACAGTAACTATTGCTGTTTAGGCTATAGAGGAACACGCGCTACCACTGCCTCGACTGTTACTGCATTAGCTATAAGGTAATGCGCTTTACGCTACCATTACCATAATTGGTACTACTGTGGCTTTGGAGTAATAGTCTACACATTGCTGCTACCGTAAATGCTGCTGATTTAACTATAGAGCGACACTCTTTACACTACTATTACCATATCTATTGCTGTTTAGCCACTGGGCAGCACCCTGCATGCTGCAGTCGTGATAACTGGCACTGCTTTAACTACATAGTAGAATCCTTTACGACACTGTTATTGTAAGGGCCAATGTTTTAACCATAGAGTGATATTCTGTACACTTCTGCTACTGCGAGCATCAATGTCTACAGTAACACCACTCACCCAGCACCAAACCTACCACAGTTAGTGTGAAGCAACAGCGGGCAATTCTACAAGCTATTACTGAACACAGCCAACTACTGGTACACACGCACATACTGTAGCCTACCTTCATTACCCGGGAGGGTCACCAGGAACTTACTATACCCATGATACAAGTGAACAGAAAGACGCACAAACGAGCAGCCATACCCGTAACTCCTCCAGGGAAATAGAGCCCTGGTCAGGACCCAGTCGGCACTGACATATTCCCCGCCGATTGGGCCCTCACCCACCTGCCAGACCCAAGGACAGACACCTACTGAATTGGCTCACAACTTAACTTCACAGCAACCTAAAATGCCCATATGAGGCTACTACTAACCAACGCCTAGGCAGGGAGCTTACCCTCCCTCCCAGGCAACCCCCCACACTATAGTAGTTCCGCCCAACCAAAAGATTTCAGACCCTAATATAATGCATACGAAGCAAACCACAATAATCGAATCTAGACAAAAGCCAATATCGCAACTATTCCCACAACACACCAAACCCACTGCCCATGAAATGACACCCACTTAAGCAACCCCATCATGACAGGGTGACCTTATTAACAGCCACCAGCAAACTGGACCCAGCCCTTCACAGAATGCCCCCCCGATGGCTATGGAGGAACTCCTGGCATCCATCAAGAAGACCTTCAGAGCCGAGCTCTCAGCCGCTGTCGACAACTTCACACACCAAATACAAGACATCACTCGACGCACTGGGGATCTAGAAAAAAGAATGGACGACACAGCTGATGCTATAGAAACAGACAAGAAGCTGCTTCTAGAACAAGATGCCAGAATTAAATACCTGGAATTGAAATGCAAAGACATGGAAAACCGATCAAGGAGAGGGAACATAAGAGTCAAAGGCCTCCCAGAAAATGAAACTAATCTACAAGCGACATTTTTCAAACTCTTCAAATCTCTACTTCCCCAAGCAGACCCTAATATCTTCCAGATAACCAGAATTCACAGAGCTCTAGGAAACCCAGATCAGTTTCATCGCAAAGAGATGTAAGAGACGTGGTTTTTAAACTACACCATGAAGAATCAAGAGATCTGATTCTCATAGCCGCATGCAACAGACCAACCATAGCAGGATTACCAGACACAGTCTCCCTATTCCCTGACATCTGCCCAGCGACCTTAATGAGAAGGAGAGCAATGAAAGGCATCAAAACAGCGCTACTAAAGGCGCACATCAAATACAAGTGGGGCTTCCCAGATGCCCTGATCTTCAACTACAATAACACAACCTACTCCCTGAGAATGTAAGAAGGCTGACAAGCCCTAGAAAGGGCAGGTATTCCTCCGATTGACACCAATGCCCTACCACAACGACCATGACCTAGAAGGGAATGGAAAGAAGTTCACCACACGAAAAACCCTAGGCCCCAATCCCCCAGAAACCACGACCAAGGCAACTAAAACACTTAGTTCACCAAATAATACGACAGCCCCCTCTTCCCAGACCCCAAATGCTCAACCCGAACTACTACCAGATGATTTCTGAAAAAGACAACAAATTCCCAACCCATACCCCGCAGAAAAAACCCTACAGAGAATGCAGTGCCTTTAGACTAAATGTGCTACCCCAAATTGGGCCGGTTACCCATGGTCCTAATCTCAAGAGACCTGAACACTCAGGCCCCAAAAACCACCGAAGACCACCCCCGTTGTATCTGCTATTAAAACTGACACTGAGACATCTCTTTACAGATGGCGACTAAACAAATCCCTACTGACAAATCCCCACACCAGAACGCAGATAGAACAAGAGCTCAAAACTTACTTCGCCACAAACAAATTGCCAGAAGTCTCAGAAGGCAACATTTGGATGGCCAACAAAAAAAATGACAGGCGTACTTATACGACTGGCCTCCAAAGAAAAAGAGAGACAGACTAGAGGCACAGGCGGACCTTGAAGACAAGCTCAGTAAACTGGGACTCGCCAACCAATCCCACCCCTCCAAATACCTCACTAAGAAAATACTCGACACAAAACTACAACTCAACACAATACTAACAACCCGTACTGAAAGTGCCATTAGGTGGACACAGGCGACATTTTATAGATACTCCAATAAGATGCACACAAACTCAGGGACTAAGAGCGCCTAAACACGATATTATCAATTAAAGATGAACAATCACATACCACCCACAACCCAAATAAAACTTACTCTGCATTCCATAAATTCTACCAGAATCTATATAATGACAACCCACACTCTACCAAACCCAAAATTAATGAATTCCTTGCCACTATACCACTAACATCCCTAACTCCGAACTACTGGGCAAAACTACACTCACCGATAAAAGAAGAGATGCCACCATCAAACAACTAAAAGCAGGTAAAGCACCAGGCCCAGACAGACTGACTGCACTATACTACAAAAAATTCCAGGACATACTAATGAGCCACATACACTCATATTGCAACAACCTACTCTCAGGACAAACCAAGCCCCTAGAAATTTACACCGCACATACCACTGACAAAACCAAAAAAAGACCCACTACTCATCAACAACTACAGGGCTACAGTTGTGGCCAAAAGTATTGACACCCCTGCAATTCTGTCAGATAATACTCAGTTTTTTCCTGAAAATGATTGCAATCAAAAATTCTTTGGTATTATTATCTTCATTTAATTTGTCTTCAGTGAAAAAACACAAAAAGAATTGTCCTAAAGCCAAATTGGATATAATTCCAAACCAAGCATAAAAAAGGGGATGGACAAAAGTATTGGCACTGTTAGAAAAATCATGTGATGCTTCTCAAATTTGTTTAATTAACAGCACCTGTAACTTACCTGTGGCACCTAACAGGTATTGGCAATAACTAAATCACACTTGCAGCCAGCTGGCATGGATTAAAGTTGACTCAACCTCTGTCCTGTGTCCTTGTGTGTACCACATTGAGCATGGAGAAAAGAAAGAAGACCAAAGAACTGTCTGAGGACTTGAGAAACCAAATTGTGAGGAAGCATGAGCAATCTCAAGGCTACAAGTCCATCTCCAAAGACCTGAATGTTCCTGTGTCTACCGTGCGCAGTGTCATCAAGAAGTTTAAAGCCCATGGCACTGTGCCTAACCTCCCTAGATGTGGACGGAAAAGAAAAATTGACGAGAGATTTCAACGCAAGATTTTGTGGATGGTGGATAGAGAACTTTGACTAACATCCAAACAAGTTCAAGCTGCCCTGCAGTCCAAGGGTACGATGGTGTCAACCCGTACTATCAGTCAGCGTCTGAATGAAAAGGGACTGTATGGTAGGATACCCAGGAAGACCCCACTTCTTACCCCGAGACATAAAAAAGCCAGGCTGGAGTTTGCCAAAACTTACCTGAGAAAGCCTAAAACATTTTGGAAGAATGTTCTCTGGTCAGATGAGACAAACGTAGAGCTTTTTGGGCAATGGCATCAACATAGTGTTTACAGGAGAAAAAAAGAGGCATTCAAAGAAAAGAACACGGTCCCTACAGTCAAACATGGCGGAGGTTCCCTGATGTTTTGGGGTTGCTTTGCTGTCTCTGGCACTGAATTGCTTGACCGTGTGCATGGCATTATGAAGTATGAAGACTACCAACAAATTTTGCAGCATAATGTAGGGCCCAGTGTGAGAAAGCTGGGTCTCCCTCAGAAGTCATGGGTCTTCCAGCAGGACAATGACCCAAAACACACTTCAAAAAGCACTAGAAAATGGTTTGAGAGAAAGCACTGGAGACTTCTAAGGCTGCTTTCACACAGCGTTTTTGTGCTGTCCGAGGGGATCCAACTTTTTGCAGGACCCCTCGGACAGCAACGGATCCAAACTGATGCCTGTAAGCGGATGCCAAACAGGCATCCGATTCCGATATTTTGCAGCATCAGTTTGGATCCTCTCTCCCTCCTGTCACCTCGTCCCCCTCCTCTCTCCCTCCTGTCACCTCGCTTCTCTCTCCCTCTTGTCACCTTTCTCCCCTCCTCTCTCTGCTCCCTCTTTGTCCTCTCTTTTGTCCCCTTTTGTCCCCTCTTTGTCCCCTCCTTTGTCCCTTTTTTCGCCCCCGTTGCCCCTCTTTCTCCTTTCTTTGTCCCCCTTTTCCAGACCTTAAAAAATACAAAAAATCTTTACTCTCACCTATCCACGACTCCCGCGGCGCTTCCAGCTGTCTTCTTCTGATCCACAGGACCTGTCGTGATGTCACAGTCACATGACCGGTTACCACGGTAACCGGTCATGTGACTGTGATGTCACGCCAGGTCCTAGAAGCATTGAGCGCTGGAGGCATCGGTGGATCGCGGGTCAGGTGAGAATAAAGTTTTTTTATTTTAACCCTTTCTTTTCACAAGATGTCACTTCTGCAATGTATGAATATACATTGCAGAAGTGAAATTAGATGGAACAGAGCTATTTTAGTGTACTGAGCATGCTCAGTACACTAAAATCGGGTCCGAGGAATGTTCAGCTGTTTTACAACGGACAGCCACGGATCCCAGAAAAACACTGTGTGAAAGCTCCCTAAGGTGGCCAGCAATGAGTCCAGACCTGAATCCCATTGAACACCTGTGGAGAGATCTAAAAATGGCAGTTTGGAGAAGGCACCCTTCAAATATCAGGGACCTGGAGCAGTTTGCCAAAGAAGAATGGTCTAAAATTCCAGCAGAGCATTGTAAGAAACTCATTGATGGTTACCGGAAGCAGTTGATCGCAGTTATTTTGGCTAAAGGTTGTGCAACCAAGTATTAGGCTGAGGGTGCCAATACTTTTGTCTGGCCCATTTTTGGAGTTTTGTGTGAAATGATCAATGTTTTGCTTTTTTGCTTCATTCTCTTTTGTGTTTTTTCATTGAAGACAAATTAACTGAAGATAATAATACCAAAGAATTTGTGATTGCAATCATTTTCAGGAAGAAACTGAGTATTATCTGACTGAATTGCTGGGGTGTCAATACTTTTGGCCACAACTGTATCTCCCTATTAAATGTAGATCTTAAAATTTTCACAGCCATACTAACAAATTGAATAAATACTTGCCTCCCTAACCTCATACACAAAGACCAGGTGGGTTTCATACCATCGAGACAAGCCCCAGACAATATATGCAGGAACTTCAATATAATACACAATGCCAACAAATCTAAGTCACCACTAACTGTCCTGGCCTTAGACATAGAAAAAGCCTTTAGGAAATAAATAGGTTTTTGTTTATCGGCTTGTGGTGCGCTAAATGAATCACAAGCAGAGCATTAACTAAAATTAGACATTTATTGGCCCCTTGTGCTGCTTAATAGGCTAGTGAATCTCAATGATCTAGAATACCATCAAAAATCTGTGTCATATTGCCATGTTTCAGGGTGTTTCTGGGAGTCCTGAAACACAATGACTAATAAATCAATATTATGTGGCAGCACAAGGGGCCAAAAAAGGTCTAATTTTAGTTGATGCTCTGCTTGTGATTCATTTAGCGCTCTACAAGCCGATAAAAAAAAAACTAATTATTTCCTATATGCTACAACTCCCTATGGGAGTTTGGCAGGAGCTGCTCTAGTGGATCACAGCACCTAATAAGCTGAAGGACCTCTGGACATCACGCTGAGGAACCGCAGGAACGACATAGGAGGACGCTGCCACCCGGGCACCGCGACCTGAGGACATAAATTCCATAGGAGGCTTTATCCGGGGTTGTGCGGGGGCGCACAACCCCCTAAGGTGAGCGGCCTAACAGCCCCCCTTAATTCTTATTCCTGGAAGGTCCTTTCACAGGTAGCGCTCTCTTTTCTGTATAGAAAAAGCCTTTGACTCAGTAGCCTGGTCATACCTGTTCCAAGTTCTGAACAGATTGGGGCTGCCTCAACAACTGATAAACTCCCTTAAGTTCCTCTACAACAACCCGGTCGTGTACCTAAAACTCCCATCCACTTCCCCAGAACCAATACTCATAAAAAGAGGCACGAGGCAGGGATGGCCCCTGTAACCGGCCTTGTTTGCTATGATCATGGAGCCCCTAGCCCTAAAGATACGATCCCATGCAGATATTACAGGCCCGAAAAAAGGGAAGCACACCAACAAAGTAAAGCCCCAGTCACACATAACGAGATCATTGTAATGTCACAGGTTTTATGATGTTACAACGATCTCTCCAGTGATGTCGCTATGTGTGACATCTAGCAGCGATCAGGCCCCTGCTGTGAGATCGCTGATTGCTGCAAAGGGCTCAGGACCATTTTTTGGTCATTGGTCTCCCGCCTGTCAACACACATCGCTGCATGTGACAGCGAGAGACCAACGATCAGCGATCTCACAGGCTGGTAACCATGGTAAACACCAGCAAGGATCCTAAGTAGCGTCCCTCCTTATCTCATACCACATCCTGGATGGAGTACTCGAGATCTTAATAGAACAGAACAGCAACCCCTAGTTTCTTCCTTGAGAAGGAGGCCTCTATGCATTCCGGATAATGTTTATTATGAAGCAAAGGATGTCCCGTACGAAGCCAATGAGTTTCTTGTAAAAACACAATGTGTGGGCGAATATGGATAACATGGTTCTAAAACTTTCCTGCATTTTACTGGAGTATTAATACCAGCCACATTCATAAAAGTTTAATAGAGTCTATATTCACCTGAGAGACTGTAATATTAGAAGTAGTCATACTAGCCTATTCCACATGGAGGCCACGAGGAAATGATATTAGAATGAGAATGATTGGGCAAAGGTCTGTCCCAGCAAGCAAACCTTAGTACCCAAGAGAACCATAAAAAAATTTGCCCAGGGAGGAAGAACCAACCCCCATACCACCCAACAATCCCCAAAATAATAGAATAACAAAAATGTTAAACATTATGTAACAATATTTCGACTAAGAACACCTCCTATAGACAAAATGCAGCAGACAAGAACAGTTAATGTGCATTAATCAGTTACCAAAACAGTAGTTATGCAGAGACATGCATCATTGCCATGTCATGGCTAGTAACAAAAAAAAAAGAAAGAAAAATTGCAAAAACCATGAATACGAGATCAGGTAGCCAGGGAAGAGGCACGAGAAGAGCACTTCACTTCCTCCATCATGACTCTATCAGGATCATCAAAAAGCACAGTTTTTCCTTGAAGTTCCACCCTTAGACGTGCTGGGTATAAAGGGGCAAAATGTATGCTTCTGCCATGTAAGTTTTTGCAAACTAGGCTGCTACCCAGGCAGAAAAGTCTTGAAACATGTGAAGAGAGTGTCCCTCGTATTTCACATCAGACATGGCTCGAAATGCACAGAATGTTTATAGTTTGTCTTGATAATTGAGTAGCTTTAAAATGACAGGGCGTGGACGGGTAGGTGAATCCAGATTTGGAAGTCCCATATCTGTGGGCTCATTCAACTACAACAGAACCCGGCCAGTCAGGCAAGTTGAGTGCTCGTTGGAGCCAGGAAGAAGTAAAGTGTTGGAGATCTTTTACCGCCTCAGGAATGCCAATGATTCGGAGATTGTTTTGGTGCCTCCTGTTTTCTAAATCATTGAATTTGTCCTGGAGCTACTCTATCACAACGTCTTTGTCTTTAACTTGAGCAACATAAGATTGCATAGTGTTCTCTAGATCAGAGATCCGCTGTTGTGCTGCCGAAATTATATTAGTATATCAGACAGCTGGGATGTGATCGATTCCAACGAGGACTGGAAGGACAGAAGCCTTGCGTCGATCATTGACATAAGTTTTGTTCGTAATAGAGTCAGCAATGGCTTGTAGAGATTTCTTGGATATAGCAGAGCTGGAGTCTGCTGATTCAGGAGGAGATTTAGCAGCTTGGGCTCTGGTTTTAGCAGCCTTAGAGCTGCCAGAGTTTACAAATTTATCCATGAGAGAAATGGGGAGTAAAGAACTATTTGTAAGACACGTAAAAAAGACGGGGAGAGACGTCTCAGTCGAGATTTAGATGGAAAGGCTCACATGTCTGGGTAAGAAGAGTAAGACATCAGAGAGCACCAGTCAATAGGAGATCCAATATATTCAGATAATATGAGCTGCAAGTAAGGTCTGTAAGACAAACAAGGAGAGTGTCCCAATTTGGGCCGGATCCACTGCAGCATGGAATGCTGGCCTCGATGAAAGAAGGCCTTATTCAGCGTATATCCAAAGCCGCTCAGGCAGGCGCTGTCACATAAAAAGAGCACTATAGACAAGTCAGCGGTGGTACCCGGGAATTGTAGATAGAAAGGTTACATCAAAAACAGCAACTCTATTGTTATTTTTGAGCTGGGACAGTTTATGGCAGTTTAGATTCTGCTCCCCGCAACTCTCACTGCTGAGCTGCAAGGGTTAACTTTAACAGGCAGATGCTACTGCAGCTAAGCCCTGGAATTAGTATTGATTTTGTTGGAAAATAATTATGACATGGTGGGGATATCGGAGACATGGCTGGACGAGAGCCATGACTGGGCTGTTAATTTACAGGGCTATAATCTGTTCAGAAATGACCGTACAAATAAGCAAGGTGGAGGTGTCTGTTTATACATAAAATCATCCTTAAAACCCATCCTACGTGATAATATAAGTGAATCTAATGAAAATGTAGAGTATCTGTGGGTGGAGATAAGGGGAGGGGGAAAAAATAATAAATTACTGATAGGGGTTTGTTATAAGTCTCCAACAATAATGAAAGTGGAGGAGAATATCCTCATAAAGCAAATAGATGAAGCAGCGACTCAGGGAGAAGTCATTATTATGGGGGACTTCATCTACCCTGAAATACATTGGGGAACAGAAACCTGCAGTTCCAGCAAAGGTTATTACCTTTAAAGGTTTTCCGCAACTATGAGAGACAATTATCTTTCACAACTGGTTCAGGACCCAACAAGAACGGGGGCACTGCTGGACCTAATATTAACCAACAGGACGGACTGCATATCAAATATACGGGTTGGAGGTCACTTGGGTAATAGTGATCATAAAATAATTAGTTTTCAAATATCCTTTAATAAGATGTGTAGTAGAGGGGCCACAAGGACACTAAACTTCAGGAAGGCAAATTTCCAACGGTTGAGAGATGATCTTAGTGCAATAAAACTAGGACGATGTCCTGAGACATAAAAGTACACAAAGCAAATGGGAGACGTTTATTAGCATCCTGAATAGGACCTGTGCACAATATATACCCTATGGGAATAAACATGGTAGAAATAGGAGGAAACTACTATGGCTAAATAAAGCTGTAAGAGGCGCAATAAGTGACAAAAAGAAAGCATTTAGGGAATTAAAGCAAGTAGGTAGTGATGAAGCGTTAAATAAACACAGAAAATTACGGTAAATAACATTTATAAAAAGCAAATCAAGGCAGCAAAGATTGAGACAGAGAGGCTCATTGCGAGAGAAAGTAAAAATAATCCCAAAATGTTTTTTAACTACATAAATAGTAAGAAACTAAAAAATGATTGTGTTGGCCCCTTTAAAAATAATCTGAGTGAAATGGTGGATAAGGAAGAGGAAAAAGCCAATATGCTAAATGACTTTTTTTCAACAGTATTTACACAAGAAGATCCCATGACAGACAATATGATCAGTGATAACAAAAACTCTCAATTAAATGTCACCTGCTTAACCCAGCAGGAAGTACGGCATCGTCTAAAAATCACGAAAATTGACAAATCACCGGGCACGGATGGAATATACCCCAGAGTGCGGCAGGAATTAAGTACTCTCATAGATAGACCATTGTTTTTAATATTTAAAGATTCCATAATATCAGGGTCTGTACACAGGACTGTACCACAGGGTCTGTACCACAGGACTGGCGTATAGCAAATGTGGTGCCAATATTCAAAAAGGGGACAAAAACTGAACTTGGAAATTATAGGCCAGTAAGCTTAACCTCTACTGTAGGTAAAATCCTAGAGGGTTTTCTAAGAGATGCTATACTGCAGTATCTGAAGAAAAATAACCTCATGACCCATTATCAACATAGGTTTACGAGGGACCGTACCTGTCAAACTAATCTGATAAGCTTCTATGAAGAAGTAAGTTCTGGACTGGACCAAAGAAATGCAGTTGACGTGGTGTATATGGACTTTTCAAAAGCTTTTGATATGGTGCCACACAAAAGGTTGATACATAAAATGAGAGCAATGGGGATAGGGGAAGATATGAGTAAGTGGGTTAAGAACAGGCTTAGTGATAGGAAACAAAGGGTGATCATTAATGGAACACACTCAGAATGGGTTACAGTTAACAGTGGGGTACCACAGGGGTCAGTGTTGAGCCCGCTTCTTTTTAATATATTTATTAATGACCTTGTAGGGGGCAAACAGAGTAGAATGTCAATATTTGCAGATTACACTACACTCTGTAGGGTAATCAATACAGAGGAGAACAATTTTATATTACAGGAAGATTTATGTAAACTAGAAGCTTGGGCTAATAAATGGCAAATGAGCTTTAATGGGGATAAATGTAAGGTCATGCGCTTGGGCAGAGGAAACAAAAGGTATAATGATGTGCTTAATTGTAAAACACTGGGCAAAACTATCACTGAATGTGGGGCACTGCAGCTGATCCGCTGTCCCCTGACTTGCACGCCCATGAAGGGTTAACAGGTGGCCGAACAATAGGACCACCCACGGTTTCCCTGGCTCCCAATTTGGTCTTCTTCCCTCCCCCTTATTCATTATAGGTCCTGCCCTGGTGTATAAAAGGTTAGTGCGTCGGTCATATTGCCTCTTCCTCGTCTGGAGCCCGGAGCTCGTTATCGCCCTCCCTTCCCTTTGGTTAGATTTGGTAAAGTCGCAGCAACGGAGAGAGTGACATGGCAATAAGTACACCTGTGCTGGACGGCCAGTGACAGAATACTTATCGTCATGTGGATAAAGGCGGGTTTGTTGCCTACATCGGGCTGGGACCAAATATATACATTTTCCCACTAAAAGAAAACTATAATTGAGTTGGATGTTTTAAGACCTCTCAATTAAAGAGTTAAAACATTTATTGTTGTCTGTGGTTATTGTTTGACCTGGGTAAGGTGGGTCTTGTTAAGCAAGGGTCACATATGCGGTTCTATTTTTAAATCGTGATCTGGTTTGGAGCTTTCTAAAAGCTCAAAACCGGATCAGGAAACGCTCCCTATAGGAGCCCATTATGGTAACCGGATTGCACTACATGCAATCCGGTTACCGGCTCCGGAACTGCAACCTGCATGAAAAATCATGCAGGCTGCAGTTTTTGGAGCGGTTCTGTCACCCGCAATGCGGTAACCGGATTGCTTGGGATGTGTAATCCTGAGCAATGCTTTTACCGTCTACTTTGTTCATCCCTGCTGCCGCAGGGATGAACAAAGTGTTAACTGTTTAATAAAACATTAAATATTAATATTAGTTGTGGGCAACATGTCTCTAGGGGGTGCCCACCCCCCCTAGAGACATGCTGCCCACTCCTGTGGGCATGTCAGGGGTTAATAACCCATTTACAGTAAGCCGGCTATTGTCGGCTTTGTACAATTTTATCAATGAAGCCGCGGCTCCTGACAGATGCGCAGATACTGTATGTAATGTACATATAGTATCTGCCACTATCCGAGGTCCTGTAGGCATTTACATTAGATCTATGGCGGTGCGCTGCCCAAAGATCTAATGTAAATGCCTACAGGACCCTGGACAGTGGCAGATCCTATACGTACATTACGTACAGTATCTGCACAACTGTCAAAGGAGCTACAGGCACGAGGTTGAGGAGCGGGGGGGTGCTACTGAGGCGAGAGAGGTGAGGAGCGGGGGGGGTGCTACTGGCGCGAGGTGAGGAGGGGGGTTCTCACCTCCCGGCTGCCTCCACTCCCGGGTCCCGCAGCCTCTCGAGTTTCTGCGGCTGTAATGCTCGGCCCTGCACTAGGACTGTAGCACCGTCTCGGGGGGCAAACGCCACCCTGGCACCTGGGCCAGTCCCCTCTGGTCACTACTAACATTTTTAAATTTTATTTTATTTCACTAGTATTTCCCTCTCTGTGTCGGGTGTGTGGATTCATGGCTGCCTGATGAAGCAAGTATTGATCTAGATTGCTGCAGTAAGCACTTTGTGGGACATGTGGAAACAATAGCACTTTAAATAAGTGGACTGATAATGTGAAACTGTATATTTGTATTTTGATAATATCGCTTATCATGTTCTTTATAGGTGGGTTCTACTTTATCCCCCTTTTTCCCCCTTCCCTCCCACCTTTATGAGACTTCTATGTGCACCTTATGTGCTAAGTATGCAGAGGGCAATGTAGCCTTATTATTTTTTATTGCGGTTTGCCAGTTTAGCTGCCCTAAACCAACATGGCGCCGAGATCCTCAGCGCATGCACAGTAAGAATAGTGGCGACTGCGCATGCGCGGTCTCAGCTCGGCGCACGTCCGGTTTGTGACGTCACCGGAAGTGTTTTTCCAACCCCAGAGGTCACGGAGCTGGGCATCCGCCCTGCAGTGGCAGCCAGCATACAGGCCTATAATTGGGTAACAATAGGCAGCAGGTGGGGAACACATATTTGACCCAGGGCTTCACTCCTCACTCACTACCCCCTGAAGAAAGACTATCTGAAACATGTGTCGGGGTCGCCCCGAACACGTGTCACTAACCCCATAACACATGGGTGAGTTACCGGGCATCTAAAAGACAGGTTAGGGATGTGGTACCTTTGAAACTGTATTTATGTAATGACTTTGTAAATTTTATTTAAGCATTTGACATTGTACCCCATTGTTTGCCATAATCTGGACACATGCTATGGTTATGTATTCTCGTCCCTCTGTGTGTTGGAGATTGTGACCTGTTCATCCCCTCTTGAACAATCCCTGGTTTTATGTAATACTAGATGGCGGCCCGATTCTAAAGAATCGGGTATTCTAGCCTATGGTTATTAGGGTATATGGGGGCTCAGTGGTTAGCAGACGATACAGCGGCTGAGTGGTTAGCAGAGTATACGGAGGCTCAGTGGCTAATAGTCTGCTTTAGGGCAGAGTACAGTGGTCAGGGGCAGAGTTCAGTGGTCAGGGGCAGAGTGCAGTGGTCTCGGGCAGAGTGCAGTGGTCACGGGCAGAGTGCAGTGGTCAGGGGCAGAGTGCAGTGGTCAGGGGCAGAGTGGAGTGGATGGGCCAGAGTGCAGTGGTCAGGGGCCCGATGCAATTGCATCGGGAGCACGGTGAAATGAATTGTGTGTATAGAGGCGGGTCAGTGGGTAGCAGAGTCTACAGGGGCTCTGTGGGTAGCAGAGTATACAGGCGGCTCTGTGGATAGCAGAGTATGATGTGGCGGGAGGCTGGAGGGGTGAGGAGAGGTGGCGCTGGAGGGGTGAGGAGAGGTGAGGCAGGAGGGGTGAGGAGAGATGCG